>JALMQS010000058.1:2377707-2665497 GCA_024734495.1 Forficula auricularia
AGCGCCTTTTGATCTATTTTGATAGACGGCTTTGGTGGGTTCCACTCGCTCTATTTGTTTTCCATCCAGGCTTATTGTGTAGCTTTTTCTTTGTTTTAGAAATTATGATTGTTTTTTAAAATTAATTATTAAATAACTTTTCGAGGATATATTCTCAATAAATGGTTTTCATTATTTTCTTTTTTCTTTTGTAAAAACATAACACAAGTTATATTATTTAATATATATATATATATATATATATATATATATATATATATATATATATATATATATATATATTGGAGAAACGAAGAGAAAATGAAAAATAAGATTAATTGAACATGAAAAATCTATAGTACATATTGGCCATTCATGCCATAGATAACGATCATGATTTTGAAATAATGATGCAAAAATATTATACAGTGAAAGCAATACTTTCAAAAGAACATTTCTAGAATAGATATCTCTCAATTTAACTAGAAGAGTTAATGTCAAGTTAGACATAGAGAATAATAGGTAATAGATATTACTCGGGAATTTTGAACAAGCTGAAGTTCAATATTAGGAATTCGAAGAGAAAGAAGAGACAAGAAATAAGAATCAGTTAAATTTAACTTTAATTATAATAATGCTTTATTTGGTAGTGTTGATGAAAATAATCATTTGCTATGTTTATGTTAGCAATGTATTTATCAGCTGCGAAGCCCACATTCGGCGGGCAGATTGCTAGTCAGGGAGCCCCTGGACTCCTCAGTGAGTTTTAAAAAATAATTTAAATTTCCTAATCTTAATAAATTTTTTTGACATGAACTATTAGTGTGTTTAAAAATAATCATTTAAATTTCCTAATTTTAATCAATTTTATTTGTATTAGATGAAGGAGGAGGTATCAGCCAAAGTTGTATTTGTTTTATAATGATATTGATACAAGAAGAAGTTGCACCAAGAAGGTACAACCTCTGTAGTCCGTTGTGGACCTTCGTATCGTGAAGATAAGGGGAGATTTAGGGATTGGGTAGCAGTCGAAGGTATCTGTGGATGCCGGTCTTGAAATATTGAAGGTTATAAGTTGCTGGAAAGACAACGGGGGAAGAGAGTTCCAGTCTCTAGATGTCATAGGGATAAATGAATTGGTGAATGCGTTTGTTCGATTAGTATCCAGTTTAAGCGCTTGGGGGTGTTGAATCTTAGAAAATCGTGTATTTCACGCAAATGAAGCCTTTGGTGGGATTATCGATTTTATTTCGTGAGAACAAAAGCCAAGGTAATATCTATAAAAAAGGGAAAGGGAGGAGACAGATCTACGATGGGCTAGGGAGTCGAGAGTGTCAGTTAATCTAGGATCGCCTATCAGTCTGATAGCTCGCCTCTTAATTGCATCTAAGGTATTAAGAGAATGCTTGGAGGCCCCTCTCCACAAATGCGAGCAATATTCAAGACAAGGTCGAATTTGAGCCTTGTATAATATAAGGAGTTAAGTGTGTGGGGGGGGGGGGGAAGCGTTTGGTTCGGAAAAAAGCCAAGCTTACATGCTGCTGCTTTTGCTACTGAGATAATATGGTCATTCCAAGAAAGGTCAGAACATAAGGAGACACCTAGCATTGATATTTTATTACGGAATTCATAATGTATGCGGTGGGTTCAATAAAACACCCTGAAAAAAACTGAATTTATTTGGCCATCTTCAGTTAATCGGTAGTTATACAGAATATGGGTTACACATATGTGATCGAACCAAGCCTTGTCAAAAATAAAAATTGTAGCTTCATGCAAATTTATAACGTGCCTGTGCCAAAAAGGTTCAGAATGAATCATAATTTGTGCACAGGCACGTTATAAATTTGCATGAAACTACAATTTTATTTTTGACAGAGCTTGGTTCGATCAAATATGTGTACCGCATTTTGTGAATAACTCCAAATTAACTGAAGATGCTCAAATAAATTCAGACCGAAACGTTTTATTCAGGGTGTTTTATTTAACCCAGCGCATCCAACTTTAGCTGATACCTCCTCCTTCATCAATAGAGTGTCATCACAGCTACGAGCTCTAACAACATAAATTTTATTTGTCATGAATTATTAGTGGGTTTTAAAATTTAAAAAATCACGTCAGCGTCGTCGCGCATTATAAATATATAGTTTTTTTTTTAAATTGAATCATAAATAAGAATTGATATTTTCATTTATTACATAAAATTTTGATTCATTTTTGATTTAAATATTTTTAAGATTGTTCTAAGGTATAAAATTACTTTATTAGCATTGAAAATGTGAAATTTTGTAATGTTGTGTTTTTGTGAGTTATATACATATTATTAAAATAAATAATGACACTAATATAAAGTGGTCGAAAAGTCCCTATTGAAAAGAAAAAATAATAATATATCTTGTGTTATGATATACAAAAGAAAAAATTAGAGCCATTTCTTGAGAATATATCCTAGAAAAGTTATATAATAATTAATATTAAAAAATTCTCAAATCAAATCTTATTAATATCAACGTTTTCTCAAAGTTAATTTTCATGTTTATCTTACCCACTTCCTACTGTAAGGTTGTATTGCAAGTTCTTTTGCGTATCTGTACCATCAAGGCCATATCATGTGCGATCATTAATTCTTTCAGCTGTGTTTGTCTCATTTGCCAATAGCCCAATGTCAGTTTCTTCATCTTCCTTTTGGCTTCCTTTATTGCCTCATCTAGTACCGCCGAAAATAGTAATAGACTTAGAACCCTGTTTAACACCTTGTCTTGTTTTAAATTCCCTGGATTCTTCGTTTTTTTGTTCTTACAATATTTGTATTTCCAGTGTACGGTGTACATATTTTTTATTTACTCTTATGGTATTTTTGTTCACTCTTTTCTGTAACACTATTCATATGTCTTCTCCATTCGAATTCTATCAAATGCTTTCTCCAAGTCTATGAAGCATAGGTATGGGCATTTCTTTGTTTTTGTAATTAATTTTTCACTTATTTGTCGAATTGTGAATATGAGGTCTTGTGTGCTTTCGTTTTCTTGAATCTGCACTGTGTGTCTCTTTCCATGATGTCTCTATTTTTTTACTAACTCTTTTTTCAATTATTCTGGCGAATACTTTCCCAGAAACACTTCTCTGTAATTATTATAATTTCCTAAAACAAAATAATTGTAATAATTAATTACTGTGGGATATGATTATGAATTTTTCTTTTAAAAAATAAATTGAATTTTGGCCAGAAAGCAGAAAAAATAAGCTGACGTGTTCTGATGTGGCCAGCCACTTGACTTTACGATACAATAAAATTATTTATAATCATGTAGGGGGGGGGGTTTGTTTTTGCATTTTTATACTTCTGGGGGTCCACTGATTATGTATACAAAATTTGGTTGAGTTTGCTCAAACGGCCTAGATTTTTAATTTTTAACCCCCCTCCACCCCCCTTAATTTTGGATCGATATGCACCAAAATCTAATCAGCTCTTAATCTCAATCGACCAAAACTAGGTGTGAAATTTGGTTTTGATATTCACACTAGTTTTTGAGCTAGCTCGTCCACAAAAATTTGGTAACGCACAGACAACCAGACTAACAGACATTTTGACAAAACAATTATTATCTCGAAAAATATAATTTTTTCTATGTTCACTTATTAAAGCTTTTTTCTAGAGCGAAATGCCATGGTTTAGCTTCAAAATAATTTCAGCGGTTTTTGAGATATTTGGAAAAAAAAGAAGGAAAAAAACACTTTTTTCATGCACGATTACAATACTTGACCATACCCTGTATGGTAAAGTAAAAATAAAATGAATTGTGGACCTTTTTGAAACTGTTATATCGAGAAAATTAATTGATCAGCGCTACACGAATGCAGAATGCTTTTAAATTTTAGTATTTTTTATAATGAAAATAGCAAGAATACGGACTGCATAAATTTTATTTATCATGTATTTGTTTGTAGACATTCTGTAGATTAGATGTTTCAGTGGTCGGGTTGTTTCGGATTAACCCCCTAGATTAGATATTTTCAATTAAGATGATACTCTCATTAGAGTACGCAACGTTTCGAAACCTAACTCTAAAGCAGTGATGTTAAAAATATTTCCAAAAAAAATCCAAGAAAGCTGATATATTTCTAATAAAATAGTCTCATAATTAAAAGGAGTTATTGACAATGGATCCAAAATTAAGAGGGGGAGGGGTTCTTTTGTAGATAATTATAAATTTTAATTCAATATTTATTAAATATAATAGAGGACCCAGGTGTAGGTAAAGTCATGTGAATGGACACATCAATTTATTTTTTCAAATATGTATAGGTAATTTTGTAGATTTTTATTTTAATACATAACTAAATTTGAAGACTTTTTACATAAGATAATTTACTAATTTTAAATATTTTTTTCTATTTTTAAAGAAAAATAAATAAAATAAATTTGTAACCAAAAATAAAGTAAGTGTTAAAATTAATTTAAGGTGAAGTGGAGTAAACGCAAAAAATGCATATTTAAATGAATATGACACATTTACCCAGCAGCGAAATAACATATATTTTTTCCATTTGACAAAGTACTGACTGAGAGTTCCATACGGTTAAACTTTGGACGAGTTCATGTTCGAATTGCCCCCCTGTGGGGCGTGGGCCCCCCGTTGGGAAACACTGTTCTAGAGTCTTTTTCAAGTGATTGTGAAGATATTTAATTTTAATTTTAAAGTACAGACATCAAACAAATCCAATAAAAATAAAAAATTCTGAATACCTACTTTTTTGGGAATATCTTCTTCATATTGTAATCCACAAGATCTTAACAATAAATGTGCACCGTTGATAAGACATGATTGATGTAGGACCTCTTCAGTGAGAACTAACATATTTATAATATTTTCCTGGAAAAGACATGTATGCTAATTATTTAGTGATTTATTAAAATTTGAAATCACAAAAAAATTATGGATAATTATAAAGAAAAAAAATTATTATAGGCAAGGGGTCTGTTTAGAGGACAAGGGGGCGAATGCCCAGAGGTCCTGACTCTTGGGGGCCCTGATGGGAGGGTTGATTTTTTTCTTTACTCTAGGTTATGTGTGAGACTCATAAAAAAAGAGAAAAATAGACTAGGGACCTAACAATAAATAAAAATATTTTTAGCTTTTAATGAAAAATTACTGTATTTAATAACATTTTATTCACACATAATAGAAAAATAAATTTCGACCGGTATAGGAAGAGTGTTTAAATTGCAATTATATTTATATTACTGTAGTAAAGCTATCCTATATACAGGGTGAAGGGAGCCCGCCCATACTCACGTTTGCCCAGAGGCCCGAAATTTCTCTGGGCGGCCCTGTGTGTGATGCTCTAAGGGCGGGTTGTATGTCTCAAAGTAAATGCTTTTTACAACTAACAAAGGGTAGATGGTAAATGGAGGGACTGGGATGGCCAATCAGATGAAAGTGCCATAAGTAATAATTAATTATATTGGGATATGAATATGAATTTTTCTTTAAAATAAATAAATAAATTTTAAAGAGTAGCTATTCATAATTCAACATTATACTGGGGGGGGGAGGGGGGCAGGTTGTTGAGAACTTTCCCTTCCCGAAAATGTTGAGGTGAAGATCGAAATTTTACAGGATATAAATAAAACGTTCAATGAAAATTTAATAAAAAAACATTCCGACAAAAATAGCAATATGGACAGGTCATGTCTCCTACTTCTAGAAGTATATCCGTATTCCCCTAATCCCGATGAGTAGCTACCCCCCCCCCTCCCACAGTTGACTTATATAGAATTTGCCAGAAAACACAATTTTCATTTGTCGACAGATTTTATATTTTAATTTTAGATCCAAATTAGTATAAACCCAAAAGTTATTCAAAATGATTATTTAATGTTAACTTTTTTAACTTTCATTTTGCTACCAATCGATGCAGAAGTATTTAGGGGAGAATTGGGATAGTTGATCCTGTGGGATACATGATCCCCATTAAAAAATAAGCGCTTGCAAGGACTTTATTTTTGTTCTGTTGGCCAAATTAGGTAGCGGTCATGATGGCTACTAAACCTTGTTTACCTCTTCTATGAGCAATAACTTGTTGCTTTTAATTTTGAAAATTTGATTTTTTTCATGACCCTACTTGTTTATACGTATGCATGGGATTTCGCAACAATTTTAGTACTTGTACTTTATGATTTATTGCTTATATTTCTGAAATATTGTGTGTATTTAGCTATTTAAAGGCAATTGTTTCCGTAACAAATTTGCTTGACTTGTTGCTGTTTTTTTCAATTTTCGAAAAAATGGCTGCATCGGGATAGTTGATCCCTTCAGGTAGAGGGATGCTTGATCCTGGAATCAAGTATCCCTCTTATGATTCTTTTGTTTGTGTCTCATGTTTAAGAATTAAGTCTAATTGTGTTTCACATGCCGCGGAAGTATACAACTAAGGGCCAGTTGTATTTCGCAAAGTAAATGCTTTTTACCACTAACAAAGGGTAGATGGTAAATGGAGGGACTGGGGTGGCCAATCAGATGACAGGAACTTTCAGTGGGTAGATGGTAAATGGAGGGACTGGGATGGCCAATCAGATGACAGGAACTTTCAGTGCCTGTCATCTGATTGGCAATCCCAGTCCCTCCATTTACCATCTACCCTTTGTTAGTGGTAAAAAGCATTTACTTTGCGACATACAACCTGCCCTAAAGAGGGCACTAGAAAGAGGGTACCATACGACCCAGAGACCCTGGAAAATGCAGGATGGTGCAAGTTACAAGAGCGCAGCGAGAAAATTTAGTATCAACGTGATGAAATTGAAAAGGATGTGGCGTAAACAAAAACATGTTCAACCAGGTTATAAAAATTGTCAGATTTTCTCCGAAACTCAAGAAAACGAATTAAGTCAATATCTGGCGGACATGTCCAAAATGTATTACGGGTTAACCGTCCAACAATAGCGCAGTTAGCTTACCAATATGCTAAAAATAATTCAAATTCAATATCCATCTATCTGGGATACAACCCAGCAAGCAAGCCGTGACTGGTACCGAGGTTTTTTGGAAAGAAACCTCCGGGATCAAATAACCCACTCGCCAGGATCAAGTATCTCCATGGTGTGGGTTAGTTGATCCTTGCACAGGAGTTTGAAAAAACTGATTTGATGTTTTTGTTCAACAAACAAGAAGGTCTACATAGGTGCATGATTGATAGTATGGAACGAGGCTACATGTCTGGTTGAAAAAAAGTTCAAATTTATTATCATGGTTCGAATTATTAAAAGAAAACCAAAACAGGGATCAACTATCCCACCTCTCCCCTAAATAATAATCTGTATAAATTTCAAAAAAAATCCTAAGAAAACGTATTTGGCGGAACAACTACCTTAAACAGATTAAGAAGCACTGATTTAAGGTACGGGAGTCTTTTTCTGGCTCCGCCCAAATGCCCTACTCTTATTAGATAGAATTCACAAAAGCAGGTTACTCACTTGACAAAAACAAAACAAAAACAGAGCTAGCCATTGGTTGAATTTCGGTTAGTTAATCCTTCTTTGTTGATTGGTCCCTAGCATTTCTACCTGCCTTAGAGGTGGAAGACAAGGGGACAACCTCCTTTTTAGGTTTTACTTGAAGTCATTTCCTTGTTAAAAAAATAAAAGTAAAATATTCCTTTCCCCTAGTAATAAGAGGAAAAAAATGTTTGTAAAAATTAAAACAATAATTAAATAATTTAAAAGTAGGTATAACTATGAATACAAAATTGTAATCTAGATTAATTAAAAATAGAAAATATATCGCGGAGTGTTAGGGATAAATCTTGTACCATATAAATTGAAAATTTGCCTAATAAACATTTTTTAAAACAAAAAAAAAAAAAAACATAAATAACCTCCTTTTTGACACTTGAAATCTTGACATTTAACCGTCTTCTTTACTTTAAGATTCCACGAGTTTATATCCCTTTTGAGAATAGACTTCGCTGAAATCAATCAAATTTCTTATCAGAGATGGATTATAATGTCAGAAGAGCTTCTTATTCTTCTCGGGGATACGAGCCCAAATGTCAATACCAGCTGGCATATTTTTTTTATATATAGGCGGGATTTTTGGAGTTAAAAACATTTTTACACCCTTTTTTTTAACAATAAATAAATTATATTTTAACAAAACTAAAAAACATGCTTTCAAAAAGTACAAAATAATGTAATACTCAAAAAGTGTGGGGCTCAGAAACATGTACTTTTAATTAATTTCGACAAAGTGCTCCACGCTTTTTGATTAAGTATTACAATATTTTCTACCTACTTTTTAGAAGCATGTTTTTTAGTTTTTTTAATATATCATTTATTTTTTTACTTTTTAGTCTTAATTATTTTTAAAGAGAAAAGTTTGTGAAATTTAACAGAATCAAATGTATTTATTTTTATTATTTTTATTTATTTATTTTTTTAATGCAATCCAATGCAAGAAGGGGTGCACCAATAAAGTTGCAGCTCCTATGGATCTCGAAAGACCCTTGCATTACCGAAGAGAAGGGAAAGTTGATTAAGTGAGAGGGTGTAGACGTTGTATAATTTCATTTAAATTTCATTTAAATTGAGTAGGTAAACAATTATTTTTATAGAGAAATGTTTGCGGAATTTAACAGAACAAAAGTTCCTTTTCTTCGAGTGGCATACCTACCCGAAACGGGTGTCGGCGCCTCTCCACATATACCTACCTGTGCTGAGTGTGTTTAGTTGTTTTACACAGATATACGGGACCGACTTTTTAACGCCGGTTCCGAACGGCTAATTTGGAGAGGTTGACTAGGCAATTATACTCTTGGTAGGTTGCCATTACTTTCCAGAAGGTAAATATCTATCTGCCGAGACTCGGTCTCGAACCAGCGATCTTCGAGTGAGCGACCCGATACTCTAGCCACTGATCCACAGTCGCATTGTGTATCTAAGTCATATTAAATAAATAAAATATATTTTATTGTCCTAATTCCAGCAGAAGACATACTCTTTTATTGCCTCCTTCAATACTATTATTGTCCTAATGTTTTTCCTATACTGTATACATCATTATAGAAAACAGTTTTTTGACAAAAATGTCAATTAGTTTGATTAATTAGGTAGGCCCCTAAATAGTGTTAGCCCAGGGCATCACAAATTCACAGCCCGCCCCACACATCATGAAGTGGAAAAACTTTGAAAAATTTCGCCCTTCGCAAAATATTTTTCGCGGCTTTACTACAAAAATCCTTAAATTATTATCTAGATATTTTTATTAGAAAACTAACTGCAAGCCCCGTCGTCGGCGGCCCTCTTGCTAGCCAAGGGGCTACCCCTGGACTTTCTCCCCGCCCCCTGAACTTTCTCTCCTCGATCTCCAACCACCAATCCTCTCCCCGGAACTTCGCCCCACATCTGATCACTCTTCACCCCATTAATTCTCTCCACGCCCCCTGAACCCCCCCCCAAACCCTCTCTCCTCCTCCAACTTTAAACACTCTCCATCCCACCGATACTTTCCCCAACCCCGGGACTCCTCCCCAATTTTCAACCACTCTCCACCTCACGAACCCTCTCTCCGAAGAACCCCTTCACCGGCCTCGGATCAGCCTTCACCCCACCACATTAAGGAAAAAATAAAATTTTTAGTAAGAGAATTGTGTTTACATAAATATAAAAAATTATTTTATCCATTTTATGGCAAGTACTCTTGTAGTCAATTTTAATTGCTTTTTGAAAATAGATTTTATTTTTATAGAGGAAAGTTTGCGCAAAATGAAATGTTTTTAATTTTTATATAATTCCATTTAAAAGGAAATAATTTGAGTAAACAAAAACAGTCCTCTTGGTTACCAAAGAAGGTGAGTCTTGAAGGGACCGAAAAGGTTCTTGGAGTTTATAGCCTAAACGTTTCCTCAATAAACGTGCTATCTAGTGCAAAAATAATTTTTCAAATTGGATTACTTGTTTGTATGTTTAGAATAGTTTTTTGATTTAAAATAAATATTTTTTTTTTATTACCTTTTTTCAATTCTTTTAAATTTCAAATTTCCGCCTTAATTTATTTATGAAATTGTTTCAGCTGAAAATAAATATAAAACAATTAACAACTGTTTAATTATTAAAAAAAATGTAATTATTTAATTCACCGTTTTCTTAATTAATAAAATTGATTTGAATTCGTCGCCGTGTTCAAAAGTCGTTGATTTGGTCTTCAGGTCCTCTCGGCAAGTGCAAATTGCGTCTTAATAGAATTTTTTTTTGGAGTCTTATATATCTGAAAATTCGAGAAAGATTGAAAAAATATTAATTGTCACTATATTAAGTTATTTTTTAATATATGCATCTAGTAATGGTAAATTAAATTCAATTGATATTATTTTTAATTGAAATTAATGCTTCAATTTGATCTCTAATTTAATCGGTGAAGGATGATCCCTAGCATGGCTGTATTAAATCCACTCAATTTTTTTCTTTTTTTTTCAAGTAAAAAAATACTTCACAATTAAAGACAGCACCTTCATTTGGAAAATAATTGTTTACTCATATAGTTTCGCACTAAAAATTGGAGACCCCGCAGCTTCTTATTTTTTAATATATGCATCCAGTAATAATAAATTAAATTCATTATTCAATTGATATTATTTTTAATTAAAATTAATGCTTCAATTTGATCTCTATTTTAATCGGTGAACGAAGGCTATATTAAATCCACTCAATATTGTTCTTTTTTCAGGAAATAAATACTTCTCATTAAAGACAGCATCTTCATTTGGAAAATAATTGTTTACTCATAGAGTTTCGACTAAAAATTGGACACCGGAGTTCCCTACAACAATACACCTTGGACACCTGTAAGAGCAGCCTTGAGCAAAGGTGGGAGGAAATTGTCCATACCCTGAATTCTGGAGATATTATTTCTTAGTTATTTTGATTATTTATGTCCATCGATTAAGTTATTAAAGTTGTTATAAGGAAATAAAAGGACTATATCTTTTATTCAGATAATTTATATTTTATTGCCAACGTTTCGTCAACTTTGTTGACTTCTTCAGAGCTCAAATAGTAAACTTCCCTCATGATTGATGTTGATGGCTTGGCTTGATATGTTTACTAAGAAAGAATAATTATAAAAATGACAAATATGCATGGAAGTTAACTATTTGAGCCCTGAAGAAGTCAATAAAGTTGACGAAATGTTGGCAATAAAATATAAATTATCTGCATAAAAGAAATAGTCCGTTTATTTCCTGATAACAACTTTAATAATTATTTGTTAGTTTAATTGAGGAAAAATTATTTGTAAGAAATGTACTTTGTATTTATAATTTGATCATATATACATACCTATGTATATATTTACAGGCTCTATCAGCTTCGCAATATTTTTCTTCTTTCTTCTCTTAAGTGACGTTAACGATCACTCTGGCGAAGACATCCCTATTTTCAACCGCACGGAACAGATCTCCCTCGCTTTCCGGTCCATTCTATAATATTTCTTAACCAGGATCGCTGTTTTCTCCCGGATCTGCAACGTCCTTCAATTTTTCCTTTGAGAATCAATTGAAGCAGTCGATATTTACAACCTTTCAAGATGTAACCAAGGTAAGAGATTTTCCGGCACTTGACATTGACAGTAGGGACGTCAATTTGACAACTCAATATGAAAACACAGTGGAAGGCAAAGATGAAAGAAATAAGAAATTAAAACGAGTAGAAAAAATTCACTGCCATTTCCCGTTCTATAGACCACTAGTTTCTTTTTTTTGTGGTTGTTGCAGCTCTTTTTACTTACACTTTCTAAAAAAACATATGAGCCCTTGTCTCTTGTCTCGCTCTGTCATTCTGTCAGGAGTCGCCCAGTTGTATTCATATATTTTTATATTGTTCAAGATTTATAATGTTTATCAAATTTTCTAGTTTTTTACGTATGTATATATTACGCTATCTATCTATCTACTCTTATTAACGAGGAAAAATTGTATATATATATATACATATATTTATTTATATATTTGTATCTTAGTTCTATTTTGAAAACGGCTCTACCGATTTTGATGAAACCAACTCTATTAACAAGTTTTGAGGATGAGAAAACGATCTGGCTAGGTCTGGACCTCGACAAATTTCATCTTAATTGATCTTTTCTTAATTAAAGTAATTATTTATAGATTAAAATCTCAATAAAAAAGTTTGTTTACATTTTTTCAATTATCTTTTAGGTATTTATTAATTGGTTTTTTTAATTTTAAAACCCACTAATAGGTTATAACAAATATTATTATATTATATTAAAATTAGGATTTTTTTTGATTAACAAGTGTCTAAATCATAACATTACAGGTGGATTCATAACAAAACAGGTGGGTTTACAAATAAAGTGGTTGAATTGGCTTTTTTTTTATATAACTTGGAAACAAATCTTATTTAATTCTATGTTTTTATTTCAGATCCTATACGATTATTTTTTGTATTATTATTTTCCTATTTATTTTTTATAATGTTTATCAATATGAACGAATGTGGGCAAATTGTTGTACGAGTAAACAAAAATAATTAAAATATTGTAGAATTCATTAATAGAAAAAAAAAACTAAGAAAATTACACACGGTTTTCCTTTCTCTTATCTATTTACTGCGGGTGTGGGGTACATGAGGAGTGGTGCGGGGTTGGAGTGGGGGGTTCAGGGGTGGGGCTCCAGGGGCCATAGCAGGGTGCGGTGCGCGGGGGTGTGGTGTGCGGGGGTGTGGTGTGCGGGGGTGTGGTGTGCGGGGGGTGGCACGGAGCGGGGTCCAGGGGGGCGTAGCACGGGGGCGGGGGGAGTGGTTTTTATCAGAATTTTAAATTAAAAATAATATTAATATATAACTTTTAATTGAATCAAAAAGTTGCCGAGCATTGCTCGGTGGCTCCAGGTACTAGACTATTATTTACAAATAACATTCCTGTTTTGAGAAATTTACTAATGAATTGTTTTTGGTGAGCTATTTGCATTTTATAAAGTGATTTTATTTTTATTTTAGGTATTTTTAATTTATATTGGGAGATTCATCAACCTAATATACAATATGAGCATTGGATTAGCTACCATGGGTGATACCCGGGGTGGATATCGATGGTGTTACCCCTCGAAAACGGTTAAAATCAACATTATGTAAAAGAAAAAAATCAGGTAAGCGTGAAGTATTATTTTAATACAACAATTTAAATAAACATTTGAAAAATTATAAGTCATTGATCATCAAATTACAAAACTATCAATCAAGTATCATAAACATACTATAGAGTAAACTTGAAAAAGCTTTTAATTTAAAAATATTTCAAGTATTATAATCTCTTCTTTCTAGCTTTGACAGCTGCAAACTCGGAAATCACATATTCAAAATTAATACTACTAGATAGCTATATAGATTTTCATTTCATGGAGTTTTTGTAAGATATTATTTTTTCAATCCCAGTAGGATTTCACCCCAAACGGGTGACATCCGTTGCGGGCCACCCCCGCCGCTCCCCCCCCCCCCCAGCTACGCCACTTAATCTGAGAGATCTTTTATGTATTCGGAAAAGAATGAAAAACTATCTAGGATCGACAAGTGTCAGTCAGGAACGATTTAAATGTACTAGCAAAGTCCCAAACAATAATCAGATAGCGCATTTTTCTAAAATGTTAAAGCACCCAAAGCTTCTGGCTTCTGTAAATTAATTAAATGTAATATAAACCAAAAAATATTAAATACCATTGATTTATTTTCTTACCCACAATTTTATCTTAAATTTTGAAGGACTTCTAAAAATATTAGTTGCCCTGGGCCTCGCATTTTCTCTGAAAGACCCTGAATAATATATATATATATATAAATATATATATACTATATATATAATACTTATACTTTTAATGATGTTAATTTTTTGTTAATTTAAATTTTTATATACATCCGCCTGTAGAGAGAAGTCTTGGTATCGCTCTCCAGAGACAACGGTTGCTTAATCTTCACAGAGGCAAAGTGAGACCGCCTGGACGTCCGCCAATTCGATGGGAGGACTCTCTAAACTGCAAAAAACACGGTTCCAGATCCGAGTGGGCGTAAAGTAATCCGACACTGCCAAGAGACAGAAGGGCATGGCGTAGAAATTGGGACGCACTGAGGAACGGGTCTTCTAGGCGAGCAAGTATATATGTTGCATTAAAAAACCCGTTTTTTAGTAAGAACGCGTTCTCACTAGTTAAAATGGGTTTCACTGAATACCTTTATATGGCAACTAGAGTTTACTAATGTGGGCTGAGTTTGATTGAAAGGACTTGAATCTTCATTTTTACCTTCCGCCTTCGGCGGGCGTCTCTGCTAGCCGGAATAACACCCCCCCCTCCTGGAACCCCCCACCGCCCCACCCCAACCCCATTCCCCCTCCGTACCCACCCACTACACACCCTTTCCCTCGATTCCACGCCCACCCCGGGCAATTGCACCCCACCCCTGAATTCCACCTACGAACCCCCACCACCGCAATACAACTCCATTCCACCTCTGCACCCACCATGCACCCCACTGCGCACACTTCCCCTTCATTCCACCCTCACCCCGGCCCCCCTGCACCCCAGTTTCCACGTTTCACGGTCCCAGACATCCACAATCTCGAGATTTCTGGAATTCATAACCTCGTTCACCTCGTCCATCCAAGAGCGCCTGGGTCAACCTCTTTTTCGTCTTTCAGGGGGGCGGATCCATTCTATAGCCTTTTTTGGGATTCGTTCTTCGTCCATCCTTTTTACGTGTCTAAACCAAACTAATTATTTATTTATTTATTTTTATTTCTTCAATATAAATATAAATAATTACTAATAATTAAAATAATATAGAAAAAACTTTCATTCAAATTATTTCGTACTTGAATTTCAGTTCTCCATTAAATGTTTTGAAAATTTACTTACTGTGTTTCTTCAACAATTTCCAAGTGATTTCTTTCTTAAACCTATCATTTAAGTTTCCTCAGTGAACAATTTGATTTTTCAATATTAAAAATTATATATTATGAGCCGTTTATTTTGAATGTGGCGTAACTCCAATTTTTGAAAAAAATGAGTTAATGACAGATTTAGTTAGACATAGATGTCTTCTTTCTCATATTTATAATTACACAGCCAAAGGTATACAATATCCTCATGAATTCCTCAAAATAAATACTTATACATCAAAATAAGTTAGTATATAAATATATGTATTTATAAAAATATAAATACAAATATCTCAAAATAACAAATAATGGACTTACACCACTTTCAAAATAAACGGCTCATATATTACATAGTGGGCATACGAATTTTAGAAGGGCTTGGGTGGGTCATGGCCATTGCCGTAGTTAAGGAGTTTTCCTAGGGGGTGCAGCCGGCCAGCTGATTAGCCACCGCGAGGTTTCAATTTCTGTAATCCAATTAGACATCAACTAACCTTTTAGTAGAATTGACAAATTTTGAAAGTAACGAAATAATTTAATGAGAAATACATAAGTGATGCCTGTAATAATGGAGTTTCGATTTTTCGAGGGGGAGCAATGTGTTTTGTGGGGAAGGGGGCTCTGTCCCCCTTGCCCCTGCTTTAACTACGCCTATGCTCATGCCCCCAAAAAAGGTTGGGAAACACTGGGCTAGCGAGCAATGGAGTTCAAATCGCTTTTTTACTTGAGATTGAATCACGTTTAAGCGAGAAAATTTTTAATCTTTGATAAAAATCCAAGGAGACTATATCCAGAGGAAGGTAATTTGAAATCACGCCTTGTGAAAAATTTCCTCAGGAAAATTACTTATAATGGAGAGGACATGGGAAAGTTTAATATCATAGAATTTGAACATTTCTCCAGGTTCGAACCTCAACAATTATTCTAGAGGGGTAAAGATGTTGCTTGACCGAAGGGCCTGTCAGCAGCTTGTTATTTATTATTTATTTTTTATGTAAAAATATACCTATCTTATTTTTAAAAAAATTGTAGCTAATTAATTAAAAAAAAAAAAAAAAAAAAAAAAAAAAAAAAAAAAAAAAAAACTAACTCCCCCGGGAAATTATTTTTTTGTTGGCATCTGATGTTTATGTATTTTTATTTTTCGTTTTTGGGCCTCATTGTTCAAAAATAATAATAATAATATACTTATATTTAAAAATAACATAACATAAATGTATATTCTAGCGTGATCAATTTGAAAAAACTTCCCACCCCTAGTATCGCTAAACTGGCAAATTATTTCCAAAAATCTCTGAGACACATCAAATTTTGGACTCCATAAATTAGATCGCGCCCTTCACCCGCTGCCCACCAGAGCCACTCCCCTCCAAAAAATCTTAAATAGGAAAGGGGCCTAATGAGACATCATTTTGAAGGACTTTTTATTCTCTACATTTTTTGGTGTGCCATTTTTTGAATTTGAGTGCTGCATTGCCAAGTTGGGCGTCTTTGAATATTACAAAATTGAATTTTGGTAATTATTTGTGTGATACATTAAACTTATAAATTCTCATTAAAACAGGTTTTGACGGTAGTATGTTGTTTTAATAAATCAATTTTTACAGATAAAGTAGCATAACATACCTACTAGATTAACGTAAACCACAAACAAGTAGAACGCGTTTTTATTCTTGTTCATTTATTTTGCAAAAGTATTAACAAAACAAAATTGAAAACAACAAAATCAAAATTGAAGCTATTTTATTTAGTTTTGGTGTTTTCAATTTTGTTTTGTTAATCATTTCCAAAATAAAAGTAAAAAAATAAAAACGCGTGGGAAGTTTTCAAATTGACACACTGTATATATATCTAACATCTTCCAAAAAAATATTTAAGTCTGCATCTAAGAAATGTAAGCTTTGTAGATTTTTGGTTGATTTGGTTGACCTATAGACAGCGAGGACTTGTGTCTCTAAGCAGGTCGAGTAATAAAGATTTATTTATTATTTATTTATGTCTGTGGGGTGTGATTTTTTAAGAGGAATACACTTTTTGGCCCATTATATATAATAATTTAATATAATCTTATTCTACCTTTTTTAGGTTTGCAGAGAGCTTTCGAACACGTAACCCAAGCTCAACCAGTAAAAGCGGAGAAGGCATTATAAATTGGAATGGTGATGGATGAAATTTTACCTGTCGTCAATCCAAAACAATAAGTTGAGCAATGGCTGCTCCAACATACCATATAAGGCAGTTCTCACAAGAGATGATTGGCTCCGTCAAGCAAATTCTACTCAATACAAGAAACCTGAATTACGACCGAGGAACGGCGTTTAGTTGCACCGTATTGGGGCTGTGAAGCTCAGCGAAATGGAATCAGAAGATTTCTTGGCAAAAAAATCCTTAGCTACCGTAGAACAATTGGAGCAGTTGCTCTAAGCCCATTAATTACGTGGGAGCAAAATTAGAGAGGACGAAATAATAATTTCTAAAAACATTTGTACAGGGGGGCCATTTAACTTTTGGAATTTGAATCGGCTATAAAAAAACAACTAATGAATATTTTTTCATAATTATGTGTTTATTAGAAAGATTGGACATTTTCATTTATGAATGAAACACAAAATCATTATTCGATTTCAAAAACAGTGCGCAAAAGATCGATAGTTACGTTTGCTGTGTGGCAAGTGGCCACGTCATGTTGAAACCAAATGTCACCCATGTCATCCTTTTCAATTTTTGAAACAAAAATGTTGTTTTTCATTTTTAAATGAAAATCTCCAAACTCATAATTTTGAAAAAATATTCATTAGTTTTTTTTATAGCCGATTCAAATTCCAAACGTTAGATGGCTCCACTCTATATATATGGTGGGATCATCTAACGTTTGAATTTAAATTGGCTATAAAAAAAACTAATGGATATTTTTTCAAAATTATAAATTTATTAGAAAGATTGGATATTTTCATATAAGAATGAAACACAACATCATTCAAATGACTCCCAAGGTTAGCATTGATAGTCATTACTGAATGATGTCTTTATTCTTAAATGAAAATGTCCAATCTTTCTAATAAACTCATAATTTTGAAAAAAATATCCATTTTTTTTTTATAGCCGATTCAAATTCCAAACGTTAGATGGTCCACCCTATATAAAAAATGTTCAATTTGTCAGATTTTCTATAATGTAGGTAATAGGTACAAGGAGTGTTCAAATGTAAGAAACGATATACTCTGGGTATATAATTTGTAGTTCAAAAGTATTCACCAGAGGCCAGAGCACAACTATCCCACTGTTAAACGAGCCGAAGGATTCCCTGTTCCTAGAATTCCTGTGGCTGTGACAAGAACCAGTCATCCACTGTGTCCTTCAGTTCGTCGTCGGAGTTGAAGCCCCGCCCGGACGACGAACTGAAGAACTGGAGGACTGACTCTCCTCACAGCCACATGAATTCTGGGAACAGGAAATCCTTCGGCTCGTTAAACAGTGGGATAGTTGTGTTCTGGCCTCTGGTGATTACTTTTTAATAAATACTTCAATTATACCCACAGTGTCGTTTCGTAGCTTTTCATTTGAACACTTCTCGTACAATTTCTTCACCCTGGTCAAAATCAAACTCAATGGCATCTCCTGTTTCTAGAGCAGGGCTTTTTAACCTCATTTGGGGTTGCGAACTGAATTTTGGTGTAGCAAATCATAGGGCAAAAATAACTTTTCTGTCAAAATGGGGTCGCCAATTAAAAAAGTTCAAGAAGCGCTGTTCAACTGAGCAAAAAACTTATTGTCTCGCCCAATAATTCCAAAAATTGACTGAGTTATTAATTTTTGAATATTTATACGTATTTTTTTAATTTATGTTTATTTATATTATATTTTACATTTTTGCCTATCCTGAAAAAACTGGTTGTTGAGGATAAGGGCCCTTTTCACTTGTACTATCACATATAGCGAGATATATTTTTTTATGATAATGATGAGAGAAGGAGTTACACCAAAAAGGTGCAACCCCTAAAGGCCTGGGTTGGCCTCTCCATCGTGAAAAGAAGAAAGAATTTTATGGGTTGGGCGGGGGTCGAAGGTATCTGTGGATACGGGTCTTAAATAGCTGAAGGTTATAAGTCGCGGGAAAGATGGTGGCAGGGAGCGAATTCCAGTCTCTGGAGGTCATAGGGATAAAAGAGTTGGCGAAAGCGCTTGTTCGACTTTTATCTAATTTGACAGCGAAGGGGTGCTGAGCGTTAGAAAACCGCGTGTTTCTCGTAAAGAGGGCATTAGGGGGGATAATTGATTTCAGCTCGACTGAACAGACACTGTGATAGTATCTGTAGTACAGGGAAAGGGCAGAAACGGTTCTTCGGTGAGCTAGGAGTCGAGTGAGTAGGTTAGAGCTGTTTGGTGGCTCTACCTAAAATCAGTAATTTATTATTAGAGAAATAAATTATAATTGAGCTTTTATACAGACAATTGTATATTTATCAATCATTGGTGCTCTTGAAAATTCTCCTCTAAATATACTCAATGTAAATCGTTATTTATATAAATTAATTAAATTTTTAAGTAGAATTATCTTAACGCTTTTAGTTATTTATTCAATACTAATAATATAATAATTAAATTGAAAGTTTCTTTTTGCCGAGAGTAGCAGAATTTTTATAAATTGGAGGAGACAATAAAAGAGTATGTCTCCTGCTGGAAAAATACATTTTTAATTTAGGTATTTATAACGAGAAAATAGTTTCGAGGGTTTTGCCCTCTTCATCAGTCTATTACAATTAATTCACAGGAATCAATGTATGAAAGATAGTCTCGTTATAAATAAATTAAAAATTTATTTTTCCAGCAGAAGAGACAATTTTTTATTGTCTCCTTCAATATAATAATTGCTTTCAATCCCTTAGAGGCTTCAACAGAAAGTTCGAGCCCGTGTGGTGTTTATAGTATATAAAATCAATTTCTATATTTAAATTATTTTATTTATTTATTTATATATTCAAATAAAACAATCAAAATCGTTTTTCATATTTCATTTTGTTCATATCATATGAATTAACTTTTAATTCATTTAATAGTAAAATTATGTATTCAATACTAATAATATAATACTGCAGAGAGTCTCTGT
Source organism: Forficula auricularia (assembly GCA_024734495.1). Lineage (NCBI taxonomy): Eukaryota > Metazoa > Arthropoda > Insecta > Dermaptera > Forficulidae > Forficula > Forficula auricularia. Next base: position 2,397,733 of record JALMQS010000058.1, read on the forward strand.
GGCCAGTCAGGTCCAGTCGTTTAGTTTATAATATAATTGAAGGAGACAATAAAAGAGTGTGTCTTCTGTTGGAATTATAAATTTTATTTATAACGAGACATTAATTCCTGTGAATCAATTGTAATAGACTGATGAAGAGGGCAAAGCCCTCGAAACTATAGTCTCGTTATAAATAAAATGTATAATTCCAGCAGAAGACACACCTTTTATTGTCTCCTTCAATATATAAAAATTCTGCTGCCCTCGTCAAAAAAACTTTCAATTTAATATAATATAATTGTTTTATTTATTTATTTGATTTGTTATATTATAAAATCTTATATTTAAATATATTAAATTTGAATAAGTGAAATGATACTGTCAATTATAACTTTAAAATAATCTATTACTATATAGTCACTCTTATCACCGCCCGTATGGAAATAAATAGATTTTCGAAATATGTTTTTTTATATATTTTTTGAAAATATAAATAAATATATTAAAAATATAAAAATTTTTGTGTTAAATTTATAAAGAGAAACAAAGAGGTTGTGTAAATAAATAATATATATATACAGATATCATCTCGATATATATGTGTGTATGTTTATTTGCATCAAGCGGAGGACAACCTCTTTGTTTCTCTTTGAGAATCAACAACTCTGCTACTCTCGGCAAAACAAAAACTTTTCCAATTATGTTAAATTTATATAAAGTTTATACTAAAGCGACATAAAAATAATTATATTTTAAGAATATAAGATAGAAAACATAAACTTTATATTAATTTAACACAAAAATTTTATATTTTTAATATATTTTCAAAAAATATATAAACAACATATTTCGAAAATCTATTTCCATACGGGCGAGAGGCTTTTCCGTGACCAAAAGAAGTATAAATAAGAAACTAATATTAATTTATCAATTTCATCTATATGTAGATTCTCGACACCATTCTTTTATAATAAATTAGGATTTCAATTAAGAAATTCAAAGTTAAATAGAAATTTTATAAAAACATCCAGTTTCTTCTCTGCAGTAGCGAGCCAAATAGAAATATCAAAAATGTTTTATTTTTTTCTTATCACATATTGAATGAAATTTTTTCAAATTTCATATCTATCTGTTATTTTCTTTAATCTTTATATCAAATAATTAGTTGTAAAATATTTGCATTTTAAAGGGTATTTTATTTGAAGTCATTTTTGAAAAAACATTAATTACTCCTTAAAATAATTTTTAAAAATATAAAATTATTAGATATTAAAAAACAATTAATTACTAATAGTTCTATACTGATTTTAACAAAATTGATTCTGTTATTTTTGAGAAAATGGCCAAAAACTGTAAAAAAAATCGATGTTTGTACGCAAGAAATTCTTTAGAAGAAAAACTTCACGTGAAAAATCTATTAAATAAGGTATTGAATGATTTTGGTGATAAGCCTTGGCACCACTTTAAAAGAGGTAGCTAGCCTTAATTTAACATTAGGTACCTACTTACGTATATATTGTATATGTATTTATTATCATTTTCGTCCATAATTTGTATTAATTTGTAAGTTTATAAATAGGAAAATAAGGACAAGTTTTTTTATTCTGTTTTTAAAAACAGTGTTGCCTCATTCTATTTATGTTATTTCTGTTTTATATCTAATGTAATTGTTAATATAAAAAGAAAAGAAAGAAAAATTGTTTATGTGAATGTGCCAAATATTTTTTGAAATTTGTGTTCCTGGTGGTCTGCAATGGTAACAAAGATAATAAGAAAATTTAGACGAATGTGTGACATGACTATTTGAAACCCTGAAGAAGTCGGCAAAGTCAACGAAACCTTGGCTGATAAATAGAAGTCACACAAAAAACACTTGTCCTTATTAGTTGAATAAAAGATTTCACTGTCGATGGTAACAGAATTGTTTTTATTTTAGGTTAAAAATAAAATAAAATGAGAGAGTCTTCTGTTTTTTAAAATAATTAAAAATTATTTTATTTAAAAAACAGAAGAATCTCTCATTTTATTTCACTTGTCCTTATTTTCCTATTATAAACTTTCAAATTACTTATATGGTTCTCTCCTTTCTTATATCTTAACATTTTATCTATTGATTTCTACAAATTCTATTATTGTCATTTATATGGATGATGTTATATGATCTTTTTAATTAATATTATTGTTATTCTTGTATTATATTTTTTGTATTGATTTACCTATGCTAATTCTATAATATCATTATTGAATTGTATGATGTAAGAGCTGAAATAGCTAAAAAAAAAATTATTATTATTATTATTATATATAATACTAAATATAAGTAGGTATGTATATATAAAAAAATATTAAGTTTGTGATATCTTCATACATTCCAACTTGGTGCATCTGTTAATTTATTCTTACATTCCTTAGCGATTAACATTAACCGTGTCTTCTTTTTTTTCTTTTAAGTTCCACAGGTTAATTGGCATTCATTTTGAGAATACACTTCCCTGAAATCATTTGATCTTCTGGGAAAAGAATCTTAAAAAGAGAATAGAATATTTAGCTAGTTCTAGTAATTTTTGTAAAAAGTAAAATTTTAAAGTAAAAAATAAAAAAAAAATGAATTACAGGAGTAGACAGGGAGTTCAAAAGAATAATTTACTTCTCTTTTGAGTATTCCTGGGTGAACAAGCTCCTACCCTCATTATTTTCAAAAGGTCCTAAAGTAACTGTAAACTTTAGCCCAGAAGATAATTTTAATTTTTGCACTCACGCTCTAACCGTTTTTTGGGTATTGTAGTTTGTATATGATTGCATTCTAGTGCATTCATGGGCGCCGGCAGGATTATTTTCAGGGGGATGCATCTGCTTTTACACACTATACTATTAACTAATAACATATATCATAAGTTTCCTGTATTTGATTCGATAGAGAATCGAATGCAAATAATTTTTGTCAAATATTAAGTGAAAATAATATCCAAATTTATATATTTCTAACTTGAAATTAAATAAATTTATAATTTTCTCATTAATATATCAAAGAATAATTAACATATTAACAAGAATTGTTTTTGATAGCGCTTTTTAAACAAGATATATCGCGAGACTACTGCTGGTTGAGGCTATTGGGGTCTGCTGGGTCCTAAGTCTGGACCAAGAGAGAATGAAAAAGATGTGATCCATTTAGCTATAATCCAGCATCATTTCGCGATTAGCCCGCATGACGTTTTTTATATCAAACACTGATATGGAAAGCGTCATGCGGGCTAATCGCGAAATGATGCTGGATTATAATCCAGCATCATATAGCTAAATGTATCACATCTTTTTTGGTCCAGACTTAAGATTCAGCAGACTCCAATAGCCTCAACCAGCAGTAGTCTCGCGATATATGTTTAAAAAGCGCGATCAAAAACAATTCTCGTTAATATGTTAATTATTCTTTGATATATTAATGAGAAAATTATAAATTTAATAAAATATAATTTGTAATTGTGCATCCTTATAATTATCTATAAGTATAGGCATATAATATTTGACAGTTATTTTATTTCAATTAAGTTAATGTCAAATTCAAATCAATTCTTAATCTTTTTCTATGTAAATTTTATCTTTAGAGAATGTTAAGTGTACACACATCATGTAGTGGCAAAAAATTTGAAATGTTTCGCCCCTCGCAAAATAATTTTCCCAGCCATACTACAAAATCCACAAATTATTACCTAGCAGGCACGGCGGAAAGATTTTAGGCCAACTTGGAAAGTTATGTAGACCTACCGGGGAGTCTGGGGAATATGGAATACGTAGACAAATTCCCAGGGGGGTCAGCTGACCCCATGGTTCCGCCGTCCCTGTTACCTAGGTATTTTGATTAGAAAACTAGCTGCAAGCCCCGCCTTCGGCGGCCCTCTTCCTACGCCCCCTGACCCTCTCTCCTCCTTCTTTGACCACTGCCCACCGACTCTCCCTCGCTGACCCCACGGTTCCGCCGGCCTTGTTACCTAGGTATTTTGATTAGAAAACTAGCTGCAAGCCCCGCCTTCGGCGGCCCTCTTGCTGCGCCCCCTGGCCCTCTCTCCTCCTTCTTTGACCACTGCCCACCGACTCTCCCTCGCTGACCCCACGGTTCCGCCGGCCCTGTTACCTAGGTATTTTGATTAGAAAACTAGCTGCAAGCTCCGCCTTCGGCGGCCCCTCTTGCTACGCCCCCTGGCCCTCTCTCCTCCTTCTTTGACCACTGCCCACCGACTCTCCCTCGCTGACCCCACGGTTGCGCCGTCCCTGTTACCTAGGTATTTTGATTAGAAAACTAGCTGCAAGCCCCGCCTTCGGCGGCCCTCTTGCTACGCCCCCTGGCCTCTCTCCTCCTTCTTTGACCACTGCCCACCGACTCTCCCTCGCTGACCCCACGGTTCCGCCGGCCCTGTTACCTAGGTATTTTGATTAGAAAACTAGCTGCAAGCTCCGCCTTCGGCGGCCCTCTTGCTACGCCCCTGGCCCTCTCTCCTCCTTCTTTGACCACTGCCCACCGACTCTCCCTCGCTGACCCCACGGTTGCGCCGTCCCTGTTACCTAGGTATTTTGATTAGAAAACTAGCTGCAAGCCCCGCCTTCGGCAGCCCTCTTGCTACGCCCCCTGGCCCTCTCTCCTCCTTCTTTGACCACTGCCCACCGACTCTCCCTCGCTGACCCCACGGTTCCGCCGGCCCTGTTACCTAGGTATTTTGATTAGAAAACTAGCTGCAAGCCCGCCTTCGGCGGCCCTCTTGCTACGCCCCCTGGCCCTCTCCTCCTTCTTTGACTACTGTCCACCGACTCTCCCTCGCTGACCCCACGATTCCGCCGTCCGTGTTACCTAGGTATTTTGATTAGAAAACTAGCTGCAAGCCCCGCCTTCGGCGGCCCTCTTGCTACGCCCCCCGACCCTCTCTCCTTCTTTGACCACTGTCCATCTCTCCGTGACCCCGGAACCCCTTCTCCCACGCCTCCGATCAGCCTTCACCTCACCATATTAAGGAAATAATCATATTTTTAGTGGAAGAATTGTGTTTACATATATAGAAAAAATTATTTAATCCATTTTATGATACCTACTCTTGTAGTCAATTTTAATTGCCATTTGAAAATAAATTTTATTTTTTATTTTTATAGAGTAAAGTTTGCGGAATTTAACAAAATGAAGTGTTTTTAATTTTTATATAATTTCATTTAAGAGTAAACAAAAACAGTCGTCATGGTTACCAAAGAAGGAGGCTTGAGGCTGAGGACAAAACACAAACACACGCGCTTCTTTTAAGGTAGTTGTTTTGCGACAATACTAGCAAAAAGTTAATGCTAGTGTATATAGAACAGACAATAAGGATTCATAATTCATAAGCCCAAAACTTTTTGCTGTTTATGTACCACTTCTAGCCAATTCCGTGCCCATTTGACAAATCTAGCAACACTGTCCGAGCTTGTACATATTTTATCATAGAAATGTCAGATAAAGTAGGTACATTATAAAGGAAGATTTATAAAACAAAAAGTTCTTAATAAGCGATTGAAAGCTGAATCGAAAAAAATGTACTAAAGTTAACCCACTTTTTTAGGTATAAATAAATGCTTTGTTGCCAGCTTGTTTTTAGTGTAAATTTCTCATTATGCATTTTTCATTATTTAATCATTCATCAAAAACCATTTTTTTTCTATGCCTTTGCTATGGAAGAAAAAAGTTTTAAACACTGCTGTGGAGAGAGAAAGGAAGCATTTTATTTGTTTCCTTCATTGACCCCTTGAAACTGTGAAGAAGGAGGGAAGAATCCTCCGAAACGTCGATTTGAAAGGAAAGGAGGAAGGATTCCAATAAATCACACCTTATTTTATGTGTTATTTTTTCTTTCCTCACTATTCCTGGGCTGCCTTCCATTACATTCACTTATTATTTTGATTATTTATATCCATCGATTAAATTAATAAAGTTGTTGTAGGGAAATAAGGACAATAGCTTATTTTTTGCCAATGTTTCAACTTTGAAAGATATTTTAAGATTTAAAAAAGAAAATATTTTCCATCTGTGTGATGACTGGCCTTATGTGTTTGCTAAGAAGGAATATTGATAAAATGAGAAATATGCAATGAAGTTAATTTATTTGAGCTCTGAGGAAGTCAACAAAGTTGACTGAAACCTTGGCAAAAATAAGCACCCGCTCAGGTGATAGGTTTTAAGATAATAACTTGATTATTATTTTTTAATACATAATGTAGTACAGACTGTAGGACCACCCGATATATGGGATGAGCTGTGTCCCTCTAGAACCCTTGGGCCAATTTTGCATGGTGTCTCTTGTAAGGTTTGAGTATTCGATAAATTGAATTTTGGTGCGGCGGGGAAGTCATTGTCACCGGTTCCCCTCACTTTTCCAATAAGCCTTGGAGGGGAAGCATCTCCACCGCTGGTTGTATTGTCGTCGCTCGAGAGAAGAAATGACAATTCTTGAAAAAAAATCGAAAGAGAGCGAAGATACCAACAATGACTTCCCCTCCAGTTTCTATTAATAAACATATTTTGCGAGTGTGAGTAAAACATAGAATTAAAGGACGCACGAAAATTTTACAAAGAAATTTTAAAAGACAGTAGGTTTTATATGCAGAAAAATTGAAGAATAAAGTGAAAACTTTTTTAAGACTCTCTACACTAGAGCCGTTCTAGTAATAACGTAGATAGGAAGTTTTCCTATGTGGAGCAGGAGACCATCTGATTAGTCACCACAAGGTTTCAATTTTTTAGTAGAAATAATTTAATGAGAAATACATAAGTGATACAGTGAAACAGTATATTTAATCATTATACGGTCTATTTTTCTAGAGGGGGGGGGGAGTAATGAGTTTTGTAGGGGGCAACTGCCCCCTTTGCCCCTCCCCTAACTACACCCATGAACAAACTCTTCAGCTTTATATATTAGTATAGATAACAAAATTTTATCACTTAAAAATATTAAAAGAAAATTTCTTTAAAATTTTTATAGTTCCAATTTTTGAGAAATATCAATCTTACTTACTAAAATGATAAAAGACTTTTTCTATAGGAATGATAATAATCGAATGATCAATTTATATTCATAGAGAAAAACAAAGAGGTTGTCCTCTACTTGATGCAAATAAACATACACACATATAGTATATATATATAATAAACCAAATTTTTGTTGAAAAACTGCAATTTTTTGGAAAAAAATCGCACTTTTTCCTTCATAAAATGAAAATTACTGATCCTAGGAATCTGATTCCTATCTCATTCTATAGGAAATCTTATTGACTTGAACATTTATTTGGACCACTTTTTGATAATACTCTTAGATTTATAGATATTCAGCATTTTCCATGACGCATCAGGATTCGGATCATATCCTGTCCGGAAAATGTAGGATATCTATAAATCAAAGAGTTTTAACAAAAAATTGCTCCAAGTAAACGTTCAAGTCAACAAAATTTTCTAGGATGAGTGCTTTTCTATTTATGAAGGAAAAACTGCGATTTTTTGCAAAAAATTGCATTTTTTCAAAATTTCAACCTCATTGTGACACTGGTTACCATTATCCAATTAATATGAAACTTTATTTAAGTTGTATAAAATTTAATCTAGTTTTAAAATGTATAGTCTTCTTTGTTGAAAACGAGCTCCTTCATGGTAAAAATGCGAAAAAATCGAAAAAAGTGCGAGTTTTAGGGATATTCAAAAGTGATCCTGGGGGCTGTTTTTTGGATCCCCATTAAAAATCGAACTACTAGACCAATTTTACATTTTTTTTAATCAACGCGAAAATTTGTCCTCTTTAATTTACTATAGAACGGTTATTTATAAAATATGAACTGTTAGAGTTATAAGCGAAAAACTGGAAAAAGTCCGAAAATTTCGAAGTTTTTCGGCAGCCAAAAGTTGTCCCCGAGACTTTCGAGGTCGCAAACTTAGATTTGGCATACCCACACCATAACAAACGACTCTAAAAAAAATATTTCCCCCCAATTAATATAAGATGAAACCCCCTATTTACTGGGCTATATGGGAAGATAATTTTTTTTGTGATCTACGTTTTTCAATCTGTATTTATTTTTTAAGAATAAAATTAATCTCATAGCATAAATAGTTATTGAGATATTGTCTCGATTTTTCTAAGGGGGGGCGGACTCTCTTGCCCCCCTTAACTACGCACAGGGGGCCAAGTCTTCGTAACTATAGTCTCAAAACAAATAAATAATATATATTAATATATATATTTTATATATGTGTGTATAGGTAGGTATATTTATTTGCATCAAGCAGAGGACAACCTCTTTGTTTCTCTCTATGAATCAATAACTTTGCTACTCTCGGCAAAATAAAAACTTTTCAATCAATTTCTATGTTTAGAATACTTTTTTGTTTTAAAATAAATATTTATCTTAAATATCTTTTTATCAATATTTTTAAATTTAAATTTCCGCCTTTGATATATTTATAATATTCTTTCGGCTGAAAATAAATATAACACTTTTAACATATGTTTAATTATTTAAAAATATTAATTTATTTAATATCTATTAGAGAAGTTTTTTTTCTTAATTAATTAATTTTAAATTCGGAAGATTCAAAAAAACCGTTGATGGGAGGTTGTCGAAATGGGCTAAGCAAACTTCATTCGCGCTCTTTCGGCTTTCGACTCCGTACAACAGCTGTGTATTATTTCTTAGTGGATGTTCTTTTTTTATTTTATTGGCGTTAAATATTTTAGAAAACTTGAAATATGAAATATGTCTCAAATTAAGGTAAGCTATTAATTAATATATGCTAGCCGTAAAAAAGTAAATTAAATATTCATTTTATATATAACATTGAGATACCTTCAAATCTTCACTACGTAATTGGATTTTAATTCAATTGATATTTAATTAACGATTGTAAATATTGTTCAATTTGATCTCTATATTTAATTTTAATTTATATAATTGATGATTGTAATTTGGTCGCACGCTCACATGACACCAAGGGGTGAACCGCGACCTAAACTCGTGTACATCTACTTCCACTTTCATTTCCAAGTAGAAGACAATAGAATACAATAGATTATCTAATGAATTCCAAAATAATTCCAAAGACGGTGTACACCTAATTCCAATCGCGGTTCACCCCTCCCTCGCATGACACTATTTTAAATCCCAATTCTGGAGATATATGTTGGTTTAATTAATGCAAAATTATTTAATAGTTTTTAAGGAATTTGGTGTTGGTACTTGGTGAAACATTTTTTAAAATTATTGGATAAAAAATACTTGGTAGGTTTCACATTAAGATTTAAAAATAAAACGAATTTATTTTTGGAGAGTCTTTAATCTCGATATACATATTTCGGGTGGCTAACCCATCTTCAGGAGCAACGGATGTAAATAAATTCGTTTTATTTTTATATCTTAATGTGAAACCTACCAAGAATTTTTTATCCAATAATTGCAAAATTATTTGTTAGAAATGTACTTTATATTTATAATTAATAAAGTTGTTGTAGGAAAATAAGGACAATAGCTTATGCAAATAATTTTTATTTTTTGCCAACGTTTCGTCAGCTTTGTTGACATCCTCAGTGCTCAAATAAATTAACTTCTTTGCATATTTGTAATTTTATCAATATTCCTTCTTAGCAAACATATCAGGCCAGTTATCAAACAGATGGAAAATATTTTCTTTTTAAATCTTCCCTCTGAGGAAGTCAACAAAGTTGACGAAACGTTGGCAAAAAATAAAAATTATTTGCATAAGCTATTGACCTTATTTCCCTACAACAACTTTATTAATTTAATCGATGGATACAAGTAATCAAAATATTTATATTTATAATTTACTCTTTTTAATGATTGATAAATATATATATGGCAGTTTATATATCTATATCAACTATAAATATATTAGACAAAAATAAAAGGCAAAGCAAAACAAATTTTAAAACTATAAGTCAGAAATTAGAACGAGTATAGACACAATTATTCAATGGCATTTCTTTAGATTTTCATGTCTATTTTTTTTTTTTTTTGTGATAATTACAGCCCTTTGATCTTCTCTAAAAACATACAAATAGTACTAGACCCTTTTGACCCAGTTTCGCCATTCTGTCTGGTATATACGTATATTTTTATATTGTTCAAGTTTTAGTGTTTATCAAATTTCTATCTACCTAGTCTTTTAAGTGGATATTCCAAAAAACATTCCCGATCTGATAAGTTTACTCATAAATTGTTTTCGGTGAGTTTTTTTTTAAATGATTGTTATTGAAAGAGTCCTTAACCTAATATATAAGATAAGATATCATTTAGTATTTGGAAAAAAATAAAAAACTATCTAAGATCGACTTTGTGTCAGGTACAATTAAATCAAATAAAGAAAATTTTTGAAAATTTTTTTAGAAACTTTTTAAAAATTGTAAAATATAAAATACTAGGAAGGTTTCACATAAATAAGAGATAAGATGCTTGTTTAGCACGACTCTAACATATATATATATTTCGGGGTATAAAAGGCCATCTTCAGGAGTTCACAAAGAACATATTTTATAATTTTTAAAAAGTTTCTAAAAAATTTCAAACATTTTCTTTACTTTATTTAAGGAGGTTCTTTCGCGACAATTCACACAAAAAGTTTTAGTCTCGTAACCACTCTATAATATGAACGGAACTATAATTTTTAGGTTATGTTTTTTTAACGTGACTGTACACAGTGCTACACTCACACTATGAAATCTCTATATGGATACACACATACTTGAGGATCGTTTCCAAGCCATTGATCTCATATCCCCTCCACTAAAAATAATCGCCCAAATATGTTTTTTTTTGTTTTTTATCAAAACTACGTGGTAAATCATTTCAATTTTTTTTTAAGTTACTCCGAATATATTATTCTAACAAAAATTAGTTTTTCATCAAGATGGTGAAAGTCCTTCATTGAAAAAAAATAAAATAATGATCATATCCCCACCCTTTCTCTATCTACCCTATGTAAAAATGTCATTTTTAATTGCAATTATTTCATGTTTGGTGTGGTAAATCGTCTTCAAATTTCAATAGTATGTGTATTATGCTTTTAATGACTTATATTCCAAGTTTCAAAGACTTCTTGAATTTTTGCATTTGTGAAAGAACTACCTTAACAAAAAAAATCAATTAAATCGTCTGACAATTCTAGGCTGGCCATTCTTCCCGGATTAAAGCCCCGTGTCCCGTATTAATATATGTCCCGAATTAGATAATTCATATCATGTGAGTATTATAATATTCGATTATATTTTATTCGCACATCTTTGCGTACATGACTATATATGAACTCATACACTCATCTACGAGCATACTTAGGTTTACAGTCACCACACACTTATTATATCTACTATAAATATTTTTTTTTACTCTGTTTTCATGTTTTATTTTATTTTTTCATTTAAATATTTTTTGGAGAATAAATAATTTTTTTTGTTAATGGTGTGTGGGGAGATGGGGTCAATGTCCCGGAGTGGAGCAAGGCCCGAACCTCGACCACGCGGATGAACATCGTTTTCAATGATGGTAAAGCGGCGGGCCTAGTGCATTAGCCATCCATCTTCGACACCGACTCTCCACCTTAATTTAAATTAAAAAATCGTATTAAATTTTAAACGAAAAATGATTTTATAATGGATCGAATTTTTTGTGGGGTCCAAAAATAAAAGATATTTTTTATCATGGAGTGTACGTAATGTATCGTTGTACAGATCTTTTTAAATAGGTATAATTAGGAGGACACACTCAATGATTTCTTCTTATGAGTCAGCAACTCTGCTACTCTCGACAAACTAAATCTTTTCATTAAGAATTAGTAGTATCATTTCCATTCATAATTTTTATTAATTTGAAAGTTTAATGGGAAAATAATGACAAGTTTTTATGTGTGACTTTTTTATTTATCAGTCAATGTTTCGTCGACTTTGCCGACTACTTCAGGGCTTCAAATAGTCATGCCACAAATTCGTCTAAATTTTCTTGTTATCTTCGTTACCATTGAAGATCATCAGAACACAAATTTCAAAAAACATTCGGCACATTCACATAAAAAATTTTCCTTCTTTTGTTTTTATATTAACAATTACATTAGATATAAAATAGAAATAAAATAAATTCCATGAGGCAACACTCTTAAAAAAAAAAAAAAAAAAATAGAATCTTTTTTCTTTTGGTCCTTACATATAGAAATCTCAACCTTAAAAGAAAAGATAGAAAAATTGTTTATGTGAATGTGCCGAATGTTTTTTGAAATTCGTGTTCTGATGGTCTTCAAATGGTAACGAAGACAACAAGAAAATTTAGACGAATGTGTGGCATGACTATTTGAAGCCCTGTAGAAGTCGGCAAGGTCGACGAAACGTTGGCTGATAAATAAAAAAGTCACACATAAAAACTAGTCCTTATTTTTCCATTATAAACTTTCAAATTTAGAATTAGGTTTAATTAATTAATTTTATTATTAGATATTATTTTAGTAAATTTTAGTAGTTTTAATGAAGATTGCCGAGTTTTAGACTGTCGAAATTTTATATGTTTTAGCAAGGCGGCGAGGCCCGAACCTCGACCTGGCGGAATGACATCGTTTTTAACGAACGTAAAGCGGCGGGCCTATGCCTTAGCCATCTCAGACATCTGACTCCCCACCTTAACTTAAAATTATGCAAAATTTCAAGAATTCTCTTCATATGAACGAGAAATAATAACAAATTTTATATAAATTAAATTTTTCGAAAATATTATCATTTTTTTTATTCTTTTCGGCCTCTGAATAGGTAAATCAATTTTTTATTCCGGGCAAAGTAATTGTTCAAAAAATTTGAAATTTTGTGGAATTTATCCTTATAATAGTAGCTATCCCTCAGAATTTGTACAGATTTTTAGCTATTATAATTTTGGAGTCAAAACTTACTAACACTAAGATATAGCAGTAATTTATCTAGCTGTAACCTCAAAATTATAATAAATAAAAATCTCTAAAAATTCTGAGCGATAGCTACTATTATAATGATAAAGTCTACAAAGTTTCAAATTTTTTGAACCATTACTTTGGCAAGAATAAAAAATTGATTTCCACACTCAGAGGCCAAAAGAAGCAAACAAATGATTATATTTTTGAAAAATTTAAGTTATATAAAATTTGTCCTTATTTATTGTTCATATGAAGAGAATTCTTGAAATTTTGCTTAATTTTAAGTTAAGTTGGGGAGTCAGGTGTCCGAGATGGCTAAGGCACATAGACCCGCCGCTTTACCACCGTTAAAAACGATGATCATCCGCCAGACCCAGGTTCGGCCTTGTTAGCGTATAAAATTTCGACCGGCTAAAACTCGGCAACTCTCACTAACACTACTAACTTTTACTAACATAATATTAAAACAATAATAATAATAATAAAATTAATTAATAAAAGTATCAGATGTCAAAAACCCCATGTTATTTAGATGGGAAACTTGCATCGCTGTGCAGTTCAGATAGACTTGAAACTTTGGAGATATTTTTTTTTATATTTATTTCGAACCATATGAACCTTTGTCCGCGTAAAAATTCGAAAATACCCAAAATAAGGACCACCCTAAGGTACATTTATTAAGTAAGTATCCCTCGTGATGCGAGTCCGACTGGAACTTGTCCGGCTTATTTTAAAAATTTCACCTTACTAGAGGAATATTTTCCATCCTAAAATTATAAATAATTCAAAGGCCGAATCAAAGTTTAGATGTTTTATTTCTTGCCAGAAAGGAAGGCGCCTCTCCCCCTTTCAGTGGACTTAACCATCGGATAAAATTCGAGTGCTCGAACATCGCAGGGTCTACTTTTTCTCGAGGCAGCTAGCGCGATTTTCACTGTTGGGACCAGGAAAGGGCAAGGGCCGCAAAGGTGTTGCTTTGTGCGCCAGTTTCCATTAGATTGTAATTTCATTTCTAATTAACTGCTCGCATAATAAATTACACATTATTTTCTGTATGTAATTCTTGATGACTATATGTGAGATTTGTTTATTATGCTATTATTATTTAATGTTAATTGCCCGGATAGAGTTGGCGCGAAACTCTGACATAATATATACATAATTATCTAATAGTAAGATCTTTGATTTGACCTTATTCATCTTTTATTTGATTAAATATTGTTTATTTGCGACAAGTCTAATTTGTCTCGATCTGCAAGCAATAATAATAATACGATTTTAAATGGTGGGCTCCGATGGCAGACATCAAAAGAGGACATTTGTTTGAGAACGGGTGAGCGTTTTGTGTGCCAGCTTTCGCTATTTCATTAGGCTAGAATTTCAACTCAAAATCACTCCCGCGTTAATAAATTAAACATTATTTTCTTCATGTAATTCTTAATATGAGAACTGCTGATATGGTAAATCCGAGATGTATTGAAATATTTTTAAATATAGAACAAGATTATTTTCACCGCCTTCGGAAATCAAGTCAATAGAATATAAAAAACTATGTAAGATACACATTTTTAATTTGCAAATAATGAAGCTGTTGAAGCTTTATTTTTGTGATTAATTTGATTAAATTTAAAATTTTAGTAAAATCACAATTAATTATAATTATTTATTGAACTCGAATAAATAATACAATAAAACTACGACGTTTCGATCGACTTATTCTGCAATTGTTCTCCAAGTATGTTAGCACAATCAGTTAACAAAAAATCGCAGTGGGTCATCGCAGAATAAGTCGTCGAAACGTCGTAGTTTTATTGTATTATTTATTCGTGTTCCATAAATAATTATAATTAATTATGTGTGATTTCTCTAAAAAATTCAAAATTTAATTGTAATTTACAACTTATACGAGTACCTATATGTATTTATTTATTTAACCCGAAATCAAAAAGAGTATTAAAACTTTAATTTAATCATTATTTGGTGAGAGAATTGAATTTTTGAGAGGTCGACAATAAATAAATAAAATAAAATAAAAAAAACTTATCATGAGTCTTGAGGTCCCTATAAGATTTGATTAAGTTTATTTAAAATATTTTTTTTTTTTAATTTTATTTTGATTAAATGACAATGTGAAAGTCTTAAACTGTACTTATATATAAAAGGAATAATTTTTTAATAACAATTAAAAAAAAGTTTATTAATATTTCAAACATTTCGAGAAAAAATTCTGGCTTTTTCAATGATTTTTTTTTCAGAATTCATTTATTTTTGAAAATAATAAAGCTAAATTGCATTTTCAAAAAATTTTAATTGAAAACGTAGAATTTTCCGAAATGTTTGAATTATTAATAAACGGTTTTCTGGCTGTTTCTTAAATAATTGTACCATTTATAATATATTATTTAATATATATAAAACAATAAAAAATTGATTTTAATATAATTATTTGTTATATAACTTTTCGAGGATAATATAAATATGATTCAATCGAATTAATTGTAGTAAATCTTCGTTTATCTATAATTATTTTTTTGTTTTTTCAATTTATTTTGAAAAGATATATAAGCCATGCTACTATTAAAAACGAACCTGCCCCACCCCCACCCCTGACACTACCCCTGCCAACCTCCCCTATTTTTCGGTTCGGTCATGATCGCCGATGATCGTAAGTGATTGTTGAGCTGCGAAGCCCGACTCAGTTCCCCGCCAGCTCCTGACTAAGTAAGATACAAATTTTTAATTTGTAAATAATGAAGCTGTTGAAGCTTTATTTTTGTGATTAATTTGATTAAATTTTTAATTTTTAATAAAATCACACTTAATTAATTATAATTATTTAATGTACTCGAATAAATAATACAATAAAAATACCACGTTTCGATCGACTTATTCTGCAATTGTTCTCAAGTATGTGAGCACAATCAGTTAACCACAAATCGCAGTGGGTGGTCATAGTTGAGAACGATCGCAGAATAAGTCGTCGAAACGTCGCAGTTTTATTGTATTATTTATTCGTGTTCAATAAATAATTATAATTAATTATGTGTGATTTCACTAAAAATTCAAATTTTAATTCTAATTTACAACTTATACGAGTACTTATATGTATTTATTTATTTAACCCGAAATCAAAAGAGTATTAAAACTTCAATTTAATCATTATTTGGTGAGAGAATTGAATTTTTGAGAGGTCGACAATAAATAAATAAAATAAAAAAAAATTATCATGACTCTTGAGGTCCCTATAAGATTTGATTAAGTTTATTTAAAATTTTTTTTTTTTAATTTTATTTTGATTAAATGACAATGTGAGAGTCTTAAACTGTACTTATATATAAAAGGAATAATTTTTTAATAACAATTAAAAGAAAGTTTATTAATATTTCAAACATTTCGAGAAAAAATTCTGGCTTTTCAATGATTTTTTTTCAGAATTCATTTATTTTTGAAAATAATAAAGCAATTGCATTTTCAAAAATTTTAATTGAAAACGGAGAATTTTCCGAAATGTTTGAAATATTAATAAACGGTTTTCTTACTGTTTCTTAAATAATTGTACCATTTATAATATATTATTTAATATAGATTAAACAATAAAAAATTAATTTTAATATTAATTATTTATTAGATAACTTTTTGAGGATAATATAAATATGATTCAATCGAATTAACTGTGCTATATCTTCGTTCATTTGTAATCGTTTTTTTTTCTTTTCAATTTATCTTGAAAAGATATATATAAGCCATGTTACTATTAAAAACGACCCTGCCCCATCCCCACCCATGCCACCGCCCCTGCCTCATTCCCACCCCTGTCACCTCCCCTGCCTACCTCCCCTGTTTTTCGGTTCGGTCATGATCGCTGATGATCGTAAGTGATCGTCGAGCTGCGAAGCACCCCCCCAGCCCCTGACGACCCTGCCCCACCCCCAGTCCTGCCCACGACCCTGCCTCCCTCCCAGATTTTTTGGTATTTAATTTTTTTTTTGAAAAACATGACCATTAAGCTTTTGTAGGGTATAAAATTTGCTACAAAAAAGTTTATTAGATTCAAGTGTGTACGGACCAATAATTCTTAAGTTACAGAGAAAGCATCAAAGGTAAAATACACTGTGGTGCGCAAAAAAATTGGAACACTTAGATTGATTCGGTGATTCGGTGTCAAAAGAGGGCCTGTCGCTGGTCTCCTTGATATCAACCCTAATTCCCGGAAACGTCTTCTGATAGTCCAAACACTTAGGTTGACTTGTCGAGTTTGTAGAAGGCTGTTGAATTTGAGCTGGTGTACAATCCCGATCCCTCAATACCTTCAATAGGATGAATCGGTCATCTCTCTCATTTTGAAGCTCTAATTCGACCAGATCCCGGTCTCCTGGCATAAGAGTTTGTTTCTCTATATCGTTTTACCGCTCTGTGGATACTTCCAATCGATGCTTTAGTCGTTAAGCGAAATACCGATACGATCTTCCATCATTTATTAGAGCTACAGCTTGAGCTACTTCCTCGGTCTTTAGAGGCATTATGCTTGGACAATATTTCAAATGAAATTAAATTAAAAGATGAGATATTCAAATCGAACTGATAAACATTAAATTATTCAATTTAATATTAATTCAATTATTAATATTAGATGATAATCATTTAATACAATTCAATAAAGGTATCAGATTTCAAACCTGAAATGTATGCTAGTTTAAATGAATTTAATTTTAAAGGGTTTAAATTAAAGTAATATATTGTTTTCACTCTAAAAATGTTTAAAAATATGCTTACAACCACAGAATGTAATAAAAGTTTAAATAAAATATGTTTTTTAAAAATTATTTGAAAAAACTAAATTTTTCTAAGTGATCCACTTTTTTTGCACTACAGTGTTTAATATTGTATTTAAATAAATAATTTTAGAAATCAAAAATTTAAGAACCTTATTATTTTTTTTAAAAAACCATTTTATGTCATATTTTATGCCCTACAAAAACGTAGGTAATCGTCAGTTTTTTCAAATATATTTTTTAAATAGGTACCGAAAAATCATGTTGAAAATTGATATCCAAAAAGTCTCTATTGAGAATTATTTTATTTATTTATTTTTTTTTTTTAACAATATACATAATATGTGTTATGTTTTGATAAAAGAAAAAATGAGAGTTATTTCTTGAGAATAAATTTTTGAAAAGTTATAAGTATATAATTATATTTAAACGCCTCTCAATCGATCACAAACCCTAAGGTCGATAATAATTTTTTCTTTACCCCGGGGCGCATGAATATAGTTTAATAATAGTTCGGGCACTAAAGAGCTGCAAAAGTGAACGAGGAAGAGATTAAAAGATTAAATAAGAATGAAATTCCATATTCATATAGACATTAGGTATTAGCTTGGGTTCGGGGATCAGTGGCCAAGAGGATAAGAACTAAGGCTTTTATAAAGGCATCGCAGCGCACATGCGAAGATCCCGGGTTCAATTCCCGGCTGATCCTTTTGTCTATAATTAAAAATCTGTTCTTCGATCCCTAATTTAATTTAAATTATATATAATAATTAATATTAAAAAATTCTCAAGTCATGTCTTATTAATTTATTTTAATATCTAAAATTGTATATTTCAGAAGATTGCAGAGGCGAATCTTCCTGCAAGCTGCGTGAGCGCGATTCTGCTACTCCACTCTCAGCACACCGGAGTCCAAATAATGAAGGTACTTAAGTGTTATTTTTTAACCTTGACAAACAAATAAAAATAGAATACGTGCAACAACAAAAAATTGTATTGACAGTAGGTAATTGAACCACTATACAACTTGCCATTTAAGAAACAACAATCCAAATTATCTGTAAATAAAATTTGTTGTTGTTGCATGTATTCTATTTTTATTTGTTTGCCAAAAGTTCTCGTTTTTCTGTGTCACCCTGTATATAAATATATTAGTTTTGTTAAGGGAGAATGGTGTAGGTTCTTGGCGAAACATATTAAACGAGCTTTTCGTGCGTGCCTTCGGCACGCCCTCGAAGCTCGGCCCTCCGGACTGGTGCCCTGGCGGGCAGCGTCTCGGTCCAAAAATTGTATTCCTCTTAAAAAACCACACTCCAAATGTATACCCGTAAACTACCGAAAATACATCGTCTCTTAAAAGTTTCGCCTCTTTAATTTTTGAGTGGCGGGGGGGGGGGGGAGGAATAATTATGAATATATTTAAATTTAAAATTTAAATTTCATTTTTCCTTTTCAAAACAAAAATAATGAAATGATTTATGAACTGCAAAAAATTCGCAGGCTGAATCATGGAAATTATTCAAATTTACGCGGTTCAATTAATTTAATTAATTACAAAAAGTATATTTAATGTTTCTTAATTTATAATGAATTGGAGTCTTTCATTTCAAAATTCGAGTGCAAATTAAAATTATATTTCAAATTTGCCTGGTTAATGAAAATCAATTGGAGCTGTCAGTTTAAAATCCTAGCTGACAATTATATTTCAAATTTGCCTCGTTAATTAATATATATTTAATGTTTTTTAATTTAAAATCAATTGGTGTTTTTTCATTTTCATTCGAGTTCAAATGAATACAATATTATCTCGACACAAAGTCTAAATCAAAAATTTATAGTTTTAGTAACTGAAATCATGGTATAAATATTAATGTCAGATTGGTCTAGTGGTTAAAGCTAATGACCTTAGTTCAAGAGTTCGTAGGTTCGATTCTAGGCAAGAGGGAGATTTTTTTAGAGAAATTTCTCTTAGCGTTGTTACAAATTAATCTAGACAAACATATATAGTATAAAGTAAAGGAAATTTTTGAAATTTTTTTTTTGGAAACTTTTTAAAATTTTAAATATAAAATACTAGGTAGGTTTCACATAAATAAAAGATAAGATGCTTGTTTCGATTCAATATATATTTATATATATGTTAACGTTAGATGAACGCGAAAGTTAAAACTTTTTAATCAAGTCACTGCCCTATTTTGGTGCAATTGGGACCTGATTCGTTTTAATACTGAACCAAGAGTTGAAAAAAGATAGGACCTAGCCGGGTATGATCCGACATCTTCTGCGTTAAGCCCGCAAATGCCTTTTTCATTTAAGCGATGGATCCCCTGACCAGATCCTATAATCAAATTCAACTCTTTAGCTCAGGGGCGCATTCTCCTATTATCCTAATATTATGGTTCTTATAAATTTACTATAAAGCCCATCTGTATGATTCTTTGGGGAATTGAAACAGATGAATTTTGTTCAGATATTCAATTATAAATGTTATTTGGAATGTTTAATGTTAACGTTAGATGAACGCGAAAGTTAAAACTTTTTTTCGGATCATACCCGGCTGGGTCCTATCTTTTTTCAGCTCGTGGTTCAGTATCAAAACGAATCAGGTCCCAATTGCACCAAAATAGGGCAGTGACCTGATAAAAAGTTTTAACTTTCGCGTTCATCTAACGTTAACATTAAACATTCCAAATAAAATTTTTTATTGAATATCTGAACAAAATTCATCTGTTTCGATTCCCCAAAGAATCAGACAGGATTTGTAGTAAATATATATATATATATATATACATATATATATATATATATATATATATATATACATTCCGAAATATATAGAGAGTCGTCTAAAAAAGCATCTGATCTTTTATTTATGGGAAACCTACCTAGTATTTTATATTTTAAATTTTAAAAGTTTCAAAAAAAAATTTCAAAATTTTTTTACTTTATTTATATTAGTGGCGTGCGGTCCATGAATGCTCTGGCTGCTGCACATCCCTAAAATTTCAAAACACCGAGTAATTACATACCGTGCTATAAAAATCTAATTTTAAATTTGAAAAATTCTGCGTTATCGATGAATTTTACAAAAATGATCGAAAAATGAAATAACAACCAGCCAGATAATTTTCAAAGTGAACCATCACAGCTAGTATATATATATATATAATAATATAATTATATATAGTAATATATATGTGCAAGCCTAAGCTTAATCTTAATTCATGTTTGTTTTATTTCTAATAAATCTAATGTTATATTTATTCTATTTTTCTTCTTATTTTAGGATTTCATCTTGTTTGTCCACCCTTCTTGCATGAGAGAAAGAGAATTCTTCAAGTCAGCCTCACTCGGTTCATCTCCAAGGTATTGATTTATTTTAATTTTTTGATTTATTCGACGTACTTTTGAGGGTTTGAATGAAAGAAATAAGACACGAGTTACATAGATATAGGTACCATAAAAAATAAATAATTAAAAAATATTATTACACATTTTATTAATCAGCCTAGATATAGGTACCATAAAAAATAAATAATTAAAAAATATTATTACACATTTTATTAATCAGCCTTTGTGCCACCCAGTGATGGTGAAAGTAACCTATAATACTGTGTTTTGGGGTCAGGTTGGCCGAGGTGTTATCATACATGTCATCATCAAGATAGCGCGGGTTTAAGCCTGACTCTCTGCAAACTGACTTTAATCTGATCCCTACATAATTGAGAAAAAATTAATTAATATAAAGTAAAATGGCTAATGGTTAAAGCCGAGAAAGCAAAAAAATACTGTGTTTTTGGAAAAATTAATTTTGTAATTTTTTTTTGTAGAACCTTCTCCAGCTTGAGTGACGACGAGTGGCCACGAGTGCCATTAGAGATTGCGGATGTATGCTAGTTGCTCAAATTCGGATAAATCTTCGGTTAGTATATCTAATCTGTTAGTAATTTGAATTTTTCTTCTCATTTTGAACATGACATTAATTTGAAATATATCTTCATTATTTTGTAGATTCGTGTGACAAGTGATAGTTTTCACCCAGTGCCACTAGAGATTACGGATTTATGCTAGTTACTCAAATTATGATAAATCTTCGGTTAGTATATCTAATCTCTTATTAATTAAAATTTTTCTTCACATTTTGAACATGACATTAATTTGTAATATGTATGTCTTCATTATTTTGTAGAAATAAAGGCGTGGTTCGTTTGTGGCGGGTGTTATCATCTCATCTCTTCATGGAGTCGGCGAGTCAGGACTTATGTAAAATTTTTCACTTGATACCTATTATTAAGGGAGCGTACCCAAATTACGTGACCCATTCAGGAGGGGGGGTCTTCAAAATACCACTCTTGGTCACAGGGGTGGGGGCTTAGGTCTTCGTAACATAGTCAATATCCTCTGGAAATCTCGCAATTTTTCGACCTATATTCAAATTACTTACGCGGCAAGCACCGTATTAATAAAGACAAATACTATGAGCCAAATTAATATTTTTTTTTAACTTTCTGTTTGAAAAAAAAAAATTATTAAAAACCATATTTATGAATTACTACAAGAAAACTAGAAGGGGGGGGTCTTCTTGGCATGTACTACGGGTTGTCACCGAGGGAGAGGGGGTGAAAAATTGTAAAAAATGCGTCACTTAGTTTGGGTACGTTCCCTAAGTCTTTTTGAATTTTAACAAATATCAAAAAAAAAACCTCTACTGTTTCTTTCATAATATTATCATTAATAGCTGATCCGGCAGTCCAGGAATAAATAAAAGAGTATTTATTACTGGATGGTTTTCTGTTTTGGAGGATCTTCCCTCCTTCAGGGGTCAACGTGTCAATGTAGTATTTTTCCTTCTTGCCTCCTTTTACAATACTCGTTGGTGTTGAGAAAATATTTTTAAACTTCCCAACATCAATAGATTAGAGTATATCGTGGGTCCATTGCAAAAAGTCACTAAATACACTTTTGATGAATTTAAATCTAAAAGTATGTAGTTTCGATCATATTTAATTATTTATAATTGCAAAAACTCATGAAGTGCATCAAATTAACATACATGAGTTTGTGTTATTTTGATGCAAATAATGTGTTTTTGCATCATATGATAGAACCTCACAACTACGTACTTTTTAGATAAAAATCCATTAAAAGTGTAACTAGTCACTTTTAACAATAAACCGACGATATTTACTAGAGTGTTTCATTTTAGGCCAACATTTTTTTTTCTGTATAAGTTGAGAAACTCATAATCAATATTTGAAGAAAAAAATATTCCTGCTGGAAATATATTCTGTCAATTTAGGGGCTTAGCTCATCGAAAAATTTGATTTTCCATTTAATTAACATGTGAATTTTTTTTCGATTTCAACTTGATTTTTCGGTATTTAAATTTGTTTTGAAAAAAAATACCATTAAGCTCTATTCTATTGATGATGGTAGAACTAAAAATATTTTCTCAACCCCAACAAGTAAATACTGTTAAGGAGAAAAAGACTTCTTTCATTGACCCCATAAAACCTGATAAAGAAGGGAATATCCTCGGAAACGTCGGTACTGAAAGCTATTAAGAGAAAACCTTTAATGGAAATGATATTTTTATTTATTTCTGGACTATCTTCCAATAAATCCTCAGTTTTAAATCAGACTGTCTCCCATAAAAATTTATATATTATCTAATTTTAGGGTTTATTTCAGTCCCACTAAATTAAACAAATAGAGTAATTTCAGTTAATTAACCCTATTTATTATATTTAATAGATTTATTAGACAGCTTCGATCACGACTGGTAGACCATCTTCAGTAGTACTGGAAAAACGAAACATTTTATAAGATTTTTTCTATTATATATACAATTATACAAAATAAAAACCATACAATTTCATATTTATGTATATAATACATATTTGGAATTTATCACTCTGTACATATAACTAACTCATTTTTAATTTAACATGGATATTTCAATAAATTTCAAAAAATAAATTAATAAATTATAAACACTTGTCTCTTGTTTTAGAATATGATTTGAACTGATGATAAATTAAGGATTTTCTAATTACTATATTTTACAATCAAATCTCAATTAACTAAATTAAATCTTTCATTATTATATAATGAATTATTCTCAAAACACATTAAGAAGGATAAATTTACGTTTAAATTTTTTTTCCTTAACATTCATACCTGTCCAAGACCACAATCTAACAAAAACAAAAAACACTCACAACAATGACACAATGTTAAATTGAAAATATGTACAGAGTGACAAATTCCAAATCTTGAACGAAATTGTATGTATAAATATGAAATTGTATGGTTTTTATTTTGTATAATTGTACCATATAGGTTTGGATAGGTTAGGTCTTGAACGAAATTGTATGTAATAATAAAACTAAGATACGAGGTAGGTTTCACAAAAAAGAAGTTTTCTTAGACTCCTGATGATGGGCTAACCCCCGAAATATATCGAACTCAAAACTCAATTTTGTTTTATTTCTTTTTTATGAAACCTACCTCGTATCTTAGTTTTATTATTATATTAAAATGTTTCACCTAGAACCAACACCGAACTCCTTAAAAGAAATTGTATGTATAAATATGAAATTGTATGGTTTTTATTTTGTATAATTGTACCATATAGGTATACATAATAGAAAAAATCTTATATAAAATGTGTCGTTTTTCCAGTACTACTGAAGATGGTCTACCAGTGGTGACCGAAACTGTCTAGTAAATCTATGAAATAAATAGTGTTAATTAACTGAAATTACTCTATTTCAGGGGTTCCCAAACTTTCCCGAGTCGCGGCGCCTTTTTTCAATTAAATTTTTTCCATGGCCCCCTATTATTATTATTATTATTATTATTATTTATTTGGCCTCTCAGGAGGCGCCCTCCTCTTACAAATGATTATAATTATTTGCAAAATTGGGTCCCAAATTTGTGGTGGTTTACATCTCTCTCTCTCTCCCTCCTTATTTACAGTAGTCGCATGTTATTTTAGAGTACCTATAAGTAAAAGTATGTCTAATCGTTAGAAAGAGATAAAAATAATTCAATTTTTAGTTTCTAACATTGTTTTTTATCTAGTTAGGCCAAATTAATGTCTTTCTTCAATTAATGATCAAGCTTCGCGGCGCACATGTGAAAAGGCCTCGCCTCCCCGGGCGCCGCGGCGCACAGTTTGGGAACCTCTGCTCTATTTGTTTAATTTGTGTGACTGAAATAAACCCTAAAAATTATAAAATTAAATTCTACATGAGTCACTTAACTTTTGGGAGAATCTTATAGATTATCAATAATTTTTAATAATTAAAATTTTTATCACTATTTTTGTTTATTATTCTTAAATAATTATAATAATTATAAAATGATCAATTTTGATGTAGAAATTGCAGGTATTGGAAATTTTTTCTTTTTTTGTCTTTGTATTCTGTTGAATATTGTGGGTTTTTTTTTAGTTTGTGTTGACTAAATGTAGTGTAATTTTATTTCCCCATGCAAGTGCTGACGAAGCACCCTTACTGTTGTAATAAAAAAAGGGCGAAACAGCAAAACAGCCATTAAAAATATATATAGGTACTTACATTGAACAATTTTTTACTTTACCATTCAGGGTATGGTCAATTATTGTAATCGTGCATGAAAAAAGTGGTTTTTTCCCTTGTTTTTTTTTTCGAAATATCTCAAAAACGGATAAAACTATTTTGATTAAAAAAATTGAGCGAAACCATGGCATTTCGCTCTACAAAAAAGCCCTAATAAGTAAACATCGAAAAAATTATATTTTTTGAGATAATAATTGTTTTGTCAAAATGTCTGTTAGTCTGGTTGTCTGGTTGTCCGTCTGTTAGTCTGTGCGTTATCAAATTTTGTGGACGAGCTAGCGCAAAAACTAGTGTGAATATCGAAACCAAATTTCACACCTAGTTTTGGTGCATTGATTTTTCGTATTAAGAGCTGATTAGATTTTGGTGCATATCGACCCAAAATTAAGGGGGGTGGAGGGGGGGTTAAAAGTTAAAAATCTAAGCCATTTGAGCAAACTCAACCAAATTTTGTATACATAATCAGTGGACCCCCAGAAGTCTAAAAATACAAAAACCAACCGCCCAAAATGGGAGGAGGGGGTCAAAAAATGAAAATCTTGGCCATTTACCAAACTCAACCAAATTTTGTATACATAATCAGTGGGACCACAGTAATCTAAAAATGCAAAAACTAACCCACCTCCCCTATATGAATATAATTAATTTTATTAAATATTTAATATAATTGAGGGTCCCGGCTGTATGGTAAAGTCAAGTGGATGGCCACATCAGAACATGTCAACTTATTTATTTTTGTTTTGTT
Organism: Forficula auricularia; assembly: GCA_024734495.1. Lineage (NCBI taxonomy): Eukaryota > Metazoa > Arthropoda > Insecta > Dermaptera > Forficulidae > Forficula > Forficula auricularia. The sequence goes on from JALMQS010000058.1 coordinate 2,423,770, forward strand.
TCCTATTAGTGAGACAGAATAGATATAGAAAAATCACTCAATAACAACTGAGTCCTATCTTCCAATGCCTGCAATTTCTACATCAAAATTTATAATTTTCTAAATAAAAAAGAAGACCCCAGCACTTTTTGAATGAAATTTTAAGAAGAACTATATTTCAAATATAATAAATATATTATAATTTTTTTTTATAGATGTCTGATCTTCGAGCAACTCGAGTTTCATCCGCGAGCATTCCATCGACTGGTTTCATCCCGTATTTCAACGAAAAGTAAGTAAATTAATGCGGGGCGCAGATTCAAATCAATTAGTTTTTTCTTTAGCTCGATTGATTAATTTTTTACAAAATTTTTAATTTACTAGAAACATTATTCTGTTTTTAAATATATAGGTACTTAGCTAGTTTAAATTTAGATCATTAGAAGGCCATTAGAATGCTGCCTTCTTATAGGATGTGTCTTTCTTTTTTCTCTTTCAGAAACAGGTTCTCAACATTAACCCTTTAATAGTTTATTTAGAAAATAGCATTTTAAAATTTTTAATAAATTTAACTAAAAGTAAAGTAACTTACATTTATTCAATTTATATTTTAAATTAAATAATTAAAATTTAAAGTAGAAAATCTTCATACAGGTTGCTGGATTTTTGTTCCCATATTTATTATTTTATAATATTTGTATTAACAATTAGGAGGCCATGTGAAACTTATTTAGATCTATTTAAAAATGATGTAACACTAATCGTAATTTAATATTTTTTTAATATGTCAGCCGGTTTATAGGTATACAATTGTACAGTTTTTCGCCGTAAACATCAGCACTTATTACAATAAGCTGACGTGTTCTGATTTGGTCATCCACTCGACTTTACCATACAACCTGGGCCCTCTCCTTATATTCAATATTTAATCAAATTATTTATAATCATGTAGGGGAAGGTGGCTAGTTTTTGCATTTTTGGACTTCTGGGGTCCCACTGATTATGTATACAAAATTTGGTTGAGTTTGCTCAAATAACCTATATTTTTAATTTTTAATCACCCCTCCACCCTCCTTAATTTTGGGTCGATTTGCAACAAAATCTAATCAGTTCTTAATCTCAATTCATCACAACTATGTGTGAAATTTGGTTTCGATATTCACACTAGTTTTTGAGCTAGCTCGTCCACAAAAATTTGGTAACACACAGACTAACTAACAGACATTTTGACAAAACAATTGTTATCTCAAAAAATATAATTTGTTCGATGTTCACTTATTAGAGCTTTTTTATAGACCGAAATGCTATGGTTTCGCTCAATTTTTTTTAATCAAAATACTTTCAGCCGTTTTTGAGATATTTCGAAAAAAAGAAGGAAAAAACACTTTTTTCATGCACGATTACAATAATTGACCATACCCTGTATGGTAAATTAAAAAAAGTCAATCAAACCGAACAAATGCTATTCACTGGCAGCAAAAAATCAACTAATTGGATCTTAAATCAATTATAATCACATCAACCAATCTTATGTGATTTTCTCGGAGAAAAATCACATTAGATTGCTTGATAAAGAATTTCTATTATTAATTTCCAGGCGAGCCCCCTGGCTAGTAAGAGGGCAGTCGAAGGCGGGCCTTGCAGCTAATAATTTATTAAAATTAGAAAATTTAAAATAATTAATTTAAAACTAACTATTAGTTTATGCCAAATAAAATTTGTTACTATTATGAAATTTAAATTATAATTTTAAAACCCACTGCGAAGTTCAGGGGGACAGTTCCCTGGCCATCAAGATGAGCTCGCCGGAGTCCGGCCTCGCGCCTGGTATGCTTTTAATTGTATATAAGATCTAATTTGTTGATTTTTTGTTGTCAGTAAATAGCATTGTTCAGTTTCATGATTTTTTATAATAAGTGCTGATGTTTTCAGCGAAAAGCTGTATGGTACATTGTCTACCTATGTATAAACCGGCTGACATTAAAATACTAAATTACAATTTATTGGTGTTATATCATATTTTTAAATACACCTAAAAAAGTTCCCCAAGTCTTCCTAATTGTTACTAGAAAATATTATAAAATAATTAATTTCAATTCAGTTTGTTTTTCATTATTAATTCAAAGATTTTTTTTCTCATTAATAATATAAATTAAATTTTAATATAAAAATAAATTGTCAAGATATTGGAGTAATTGATTTTTTTTTAATTAAATAACATTAGTTAAATTAGAGGACTAGGGTTTTCAGTGACCATTAACCGATCCAATCCTCACGCGACTCATGCATTCAGGCATGTCGTTTACCTTATACGACAGGAAGGAAGGAAGGAAGGATGTGGATGGTTTTCCTGAGTTAAATGGATGGTGTTGATGGGTGGATCTATATTGTTAATTAGTGTAAGTAAAACGCGATCTCTTGTCTTCTGAGATCGTGTTAGGTAATCCCTCCCTTCCCATTTATGTATCTCCCTCCCCTTTCAGGTGTCCACCCGTCCACCATCTATTTCTACCCTACCGCCGATGGACATCGCAGTCTCCGCTTCTTGATTATCCAATTGATAATCAAGAAGGCTTCAAAAAGGTTAATTTTTTAGAAATGAATAGAATAGAAAGGTGTGTGGTTGATCTACGATGTTTAGTATTGTATGTGTCCATTAGGCGGTATAGAGTAATTACTCCTGCTCTAATACCTATTAGGATTATAAGGGGTTTCTTTCTATCTTTCTTTCTATTTGGAATGCAGTGTCTATGTGTGTTTTTTTCAGGTAACACAGACACATACATTTACTAGACATTATAAGAATCAACCATAAATACGCCTTTTTAGTTTAGGTTCAGTTTACTTATAATACTGATTATCCGCGAATATAGACCTCCTAGGTGAGGAATTAGATTATAGGGGGCGATTTTAGAATTTTTAAATAATATATTTCTGCGCCTTCGCCAACATTATGTGTGTAATTGTGTGGGGTTTAGGCCTTTTTGTTATTAAACTCGGATATTTCCGACTGTCTTGGGTATAGGATGCAATGTCAAAGTGTATTACTCAGAAATAAGTCTGGCGTAGGTGTGTTGTTTTCGCTAGTTTTAAGAACCCTCATCGTGTAGCGCGAATGTGCCGGGTTAAAGGGTTGCCCGGACGACAGGCACATTAGGGAACTCTAGCTTTCGAGAGAATCGCATGACTGTGCATCAGATATCCGAGAGATAGGAAATATCCTCTATCTGAGTGAATGTGTGTGATTTCTATATTTGTCTCGAAAGACTATTTTAAACGTCTTTCATTTGGAAACCGATACTACAAGTCATATGACCTAGTCGGCTGATACGGGTGAGTTTCTTGGAAAGCTGTATGGTAGGGTTCGCTTAGGTATTCCGATAGGGTTTCTTTTTTTCAGCAGACATACAGTGATCCTTGAAACTTACGCTGTAAAAAGCTTCCAAAAGTCATGGTCTGTAGGTAATCGGTGTCCTCGTAATTTAATTAAACCAATTCAAAACTCTCCTCTCTTTAGTTCGTTTCGAAATCCCAAATGTATAGGTGGGGGGAGAGAATTGAATTTGGTATTAGCTGATAAGAAATCTTTTTGATGATTCTTATCTTAGGTAACTTGTGTGAGTGATATGATTTTCATTTTCTTTCTTCTACTAACAATTTTCTTTCGGGTTGGGCGCGTTTTCTCGTTCGTCATCTTTACGCGACGGTATTAATTCCGCGACATTTTAATCTCGACTAGGATTTCTAGGCCATACCGTGCCTAACGTGTGTCGTTATATATTCATCCTGTTCGCGTTCGCTATCGTTTCAATTCTAGAAGAAAGAAGAACTCAAAAGGCAGCTAGTTGGCCACCCGTTGCCATTTTGAGTGGGCTTTGAGTTAACATGAAGTCATCACGGCGCAATCAAGTGGTTTCTTCGGTTAGTATTCTCAGTCTCTTTCTCTTGTAAGTCCAGTCAATAGGTAATTTTTACCTTCCTTAAGCCCAGGTAGTCCAGATTTTTGGATATATTTTGTATTTTGAGATCCCGGTGAAAAATTTAAATTTTCAACCTTTCCGGTCGCTCGTTTCGAATAGAAGACGCTGTAAATATATATTTTTTTCTTAATATCTCCTTACCAATAAGTTTTATAACAAAAATAGTTATTATATAATTTTGAAATAAAGTATTTAATTTTTCTATAGCTAATAATTTGATACATATAAAGCTTCATTATCGAAAAATTATGCAATCAAAAATTTCTAATTTAATTTAATTTTTTTTTTTATTTTATAATAATCTAATTTAAATATTTTTTATTATATTTTAAATTTTAATTAGTGTTTTTAAGTATTTTCATACTTATAAAAAAGAATCAAACGAGAAACTGGAAACTCCATCTAAATACTGTATCACAAATTTTATGTTTTTATCATGCCAACCAGTGGTCACATATTATTTACTAAATGTCGACAATTATATTTAAAAATCAACTTGGTGTAGCTACCATACGACTTTCACATTAGTTTCTCCCTTATTTTAAATCATCATACTTACCAATTTTCTTCATTTATTTATGTTAAAGTCATCGGTTGGCCACATCAGCTTATTTTATATTAAGTTTAGTAAAAAAATTCTTTCACAATCTAATTATAGGAAAATATTTATAATCTTTCAAAATATAGTGCCGCCTGTTAGTCTAGGTTATGCATTCGAATGGCACAGTCTGATTAGTGGGTTGCATCCTCAGGCGCTGAATATTAAAACCTTACCTTTGGATAATTTTTTTTCACACTTAATCAATTTTATTATTAACCTTCCAAGATAAATTTATTCAATTAATAATTTTCAAATAGAGAAAAAATTATTTAATTGAAATATATTATATTAGGAAGCATAGTTATCTGTTGTGTCCATTGCTATCTCTGGTGTAGTGCTAACAATTAACAACATTGAATGGTATGACTACTGAATTTTATTTGTCATGAACTATTAGTGATATTTAAAATAATAATTCAAATTTACCAATTTTAATTAATTTTATTTGTCATGAAGTATTAGTGGGTTTTAAAATTAAAAAAAATCACGTCGGCGCGCAAACATAGCCCCTGGTCGCAAGATTCCGGCCAAAGGCGGACTTCGCATTTAATAAAGGAGGTAGTTTTGTTAGTTTGTTCTATTTTGGTTTGAACGCGCTAATCTCAGGAAATACTAATCCGATTTGAATTTTTGTTTTGTTTTTTGCCAGTATATTAAGTTAGATTATACTATTGGCCAGGGGTGGCCACTAACCTTAACTTTGGGAGCCGCATATTTATAAAACTGTTTCAAAGCGAGCCACATTGTTTGGAGATTAATTAATGGTTTATTAAAAAAAGACACATTTTTTTGTTTTATAAAATATAAATGAAGTAACATTTATTTTTTGCTCTACTTACTTATAACATTACAAAAATAATTTTTATTATTATTATTTTTTTAATTTAATTATTATACAGGTTGTGGCATAAAGATCTACCACATTTTGAAGAGATATAAAAAATGAAAAAATTTAACTAGGTAAAAAACTAAATTTATTTTTGAAAAGAAAATAAAGATTTTTTTTAAATGTGTTTTTAACATTATCAGACAAAAAAAGGGGGGGGGAGTAAAAATTCTAGACCTTTTGATCAAACTCAACCAAATTTTGTATACATATTCTGTGGATTCCCAGAAGGCTAGAAATGCAAAAACTAACCAAATTTTGTATACATAGTTTGGTCGAAAGAGCTAGAATTTTCATTTTTGACCCGCCCCCCATTTAGGGTGGTTAGTTTTTGCATTTCTAGCCCTCTGGCTATACAAAACATTGGTTGATTTTGGTTGAAAGGGCTAGAATTTTCAATCTTGACCACCCCCTCCCCCTGTTTTGGGTATAAGTTTTTGCATTTCTAGCATTCTGGGAGTCCACAGAATATGTATAAAAATTTGGTTGAATTTGGTAGAAAGGGCTAGAATTTTCATTTTTGACCTCCCCCCTATTTTGGGTATAGGTTTTTGCATTTCTAGATTTCTGGGAGTCCAGAGAATATGTATATAAAATTTGGTTGAGTTTGGTCGAAAGGGCTAGAATTTTCATTTTTGATCCCCCCCCTTTTGTCTGATAATGTTTAAAATACATAAAAAAAATATTTTATGTTCTTTTCAAAAATATATTCAGTTTTTTCCTAATTTAATTTTTTCATTTTTTAATACCTGTTCAAAATGTGGTAGATCTTTATGCCACACCCTGTACTTTTTAAAATCAGTATTATTCAAGAGGGTTCAAGAGCCGCACGAGATTGATTGAAGAGCGGCATGCGGCTCGCGAGCCACGTTGTGGCCACCTCTGCTATATGCTATATAACTTTATGATACGACCCTAAGCTACCCTTTTTTTGTAGCCTCAAACCTCATCTTTTGGTAGCCAAGACGACTGTTTTTGTTTACTCAAATACTTAAGTAAACACAATTCTCTCATTATAAATCTTATTTTTTCTTAAAAGGTTCCTGGATCGGGGAGAGGGTCTAGGGGGACTAAAGGTGAGCCTTGCAGCCATATAAAATAAAGATATAAAAATAAATATTTTTTGTAAACAATATAATGGTTACCATACATATGAAAAGAAATAGTTTTAGGATTTGTTTCAAGTATACAAAAACTAATGAAAGAAAATCTCGTTTTAATGAGGGATGTTGCTTGTTTTTTTTCTTGGTGCACTATTTGACACTGTTGGACGTAAAGCATCTTCAATCTATTTCAACGTGAATGAAATTTGATTTAATAAGCGTTAAAACTGAAAAAGAGGTTTCACACAATAGGTATGTGGTGTTGAGAACATTTAATGCCATTTCAGAAATATTGAGAAACAGCGATCGAGTATTCAGTCAAGTAGTTTTGTAGAATCTCAAGTTTTACATTTAGGACACTTGATAGCTCAGCTTGGGCTTTATATGGCAGGTGATTACTCCCGTTAATTTCAATCAAACATGGCCTATGTATCCAAGTTAACTTTTTGAAATCAATATTTGTTATAAATATTTTTCAAAACAATATTGGTATGTTTTTAAGTGATCTATAATCACTTACACAATTAAAATTTTACAATGGTTTTTTTCAATTATAAAATTGTTAATAGTCGAAAACATTTTGAATTAATCATTTTCCACCCCATTTTTCCAAACTGAGAATCTTCCCTCCTTCAGCACTGTTATAATATTGTCGATTATTGACAGAAGCATTAATTACAACTATAAAATAAACTTTCATGTAAATTATAACACCTTTTTCCTCGAACTTAAATTTCCAAGAGACTTAGTTGCGATTGGGAAACGCAAGGACGTAAAAAAGGATGTAAAAAGGACGTAAAAAAAAATAAAAATAATTTAAAATTCTATTATTTTTTTTAATTTTATTTAAATATAATATTTTATTGATTTTAGCTTTAATTTTTTTATTTATTTTTTTTATTAAATTGAAAATTAAATGGAATCACTAAAGAAAGATAAAATAAAAATATAATTGTTCAAATTTAGGGATAAAATATGTGACCACTGGCAGGATAAAATGGCAACATTTATTCTACAGTAATCAAATAAAACTTTCATTTTCTCGTTTTACTTTATCATAAAGGGCATGGTCAACTTTTGTAATCGTGCATGAAAGAAGTGTTTTTTCTGCTTTGTTTTTTGAAATTTTTTAAAACGGCTGAAAATATTTTGTAAAAAATTGAGCGAAACCATGGCGTTTTGCTCAACAAAAAAGTTTTAAAACAACGCAAAAATTATATTTTACTCACTCGATTCTCTGGCGTACCGTAGAGACGTTTCTACCCTTTCCCTATACTAGAGATACTATTATGGTCTCTGTTCAGTCGAGCGCAAATCATTTATCCCCCTATAGCCCTCTTTGCGAAAAACACGCTGTTTTAGAAGACTCAGCACCCCTTCACTTTGACATGTTGGATAAAAATCGAACCAGAGCTTTCGCTAACTCTTTTATCCCTATTCCCTCCAGAGACTAGAACTCGCTTTCAGCTACCATTTTCCCTGCGACTTATAACCTTCAACTGTTTAAGACCCACATCCATTGATACCTTCGACTCCTATCCAGCCCATAAATTCCCCTCATCTTCTTTTCACAATGGAGGGACAAATCCAGGCCTTTAGGGGATGCACCTCTTTAGTTTAACTCCTTCTCTCATCAATTTCATCAAAGAAACAAAAAATATTGATGATTTTGTCAAAATTTTATTAGTATCCACGTACGTTACCAAATGTTGTGTTCGCTCTAGCTCAAAAATGGGTGTTAATATTAAAACGAAATTTCACATGTAGATTCTTTACATTGAGATTAAGAGCTAATTTGATTTTGGTTGAAATTGAACCAAAAATTAATATGGTGGAGGGTCTTAAAAAATTAAAATTATAAAATTTTCAAAATAAAAAAGCCAAGAAAAATGAAATTTATTATAAAAGATATCTATAATAAAAAAGCTTGTAAAAATAAAGGCCAAAAATAGAATTATTTTTTCGGGGACCAAAATTGTAAGCGGGGATTCAAACAATAGAACTATCAATATAACTCCAAGACCCGTTGAACGATTTGTACAAAATTTCGCTAGATGACTTTAAATAAATTGAATTGGTTGAGTTTGGTCAAGGGCCAAGATTTTTTTCATTTTTTGACCCCCGCCGCCCCATTTTGGGCGGTTTGTATTTGCGTTTTAGTTCTGTGGGTATTTTGGTTCCAGAAAAAAAATATTTTCGTTATTATAAGTTTATTTTATAGTATAATTCAATTTTATTTATTTTTTTTTTAATTTGAAAATATTATAATTTTAAATTTTAACCCCCTCCCACTTTAATTTTGGGTTGATATGCACCAAAATCTAATGTGCTCTTAATCTCTATGCACCAAAACTACATGTGAAATTTGGTTTTGATATTCTCACTCTAGTTTTTCAGCTAGCTAGTCCACAAAATTTATTTCCCCGAAAAATTTAATTTTTTCGATGTTCACTTATTAAAGCTTTTTTGTAGACCGAAATGCCATGGTTTCGCCCAATTTTTTTAATCAAAATTGTTACAGCTGTTTTTGAGATATTTCGAAAAAAAGAAGCATAAAAACACTTTTTTCATGCACGATTACAATAATTGACCATATGTATGGTAAAGTAAAAATAGCTCACTATGTGAAATTGATAGTGACCCAAAAGAAGGGGAAAGTGTGTTCAAAAATAGTTAAAATAATAAAATTTCCAAACAAAAAGTGAAGAAAGGTGATATTTACAATAGAAAGTTCTCATTTATAAGGAGATATCATAAATTGCTAATGAGTCCGAAATTCAGATGGTGGGATGGTCTTTTCGAAAATGATTACAAATTATTTTATTAAATATAAGAGGGGTAGGTGTATGTAGATTCATCTGGATGTCCACGTCACTTTATATTTTTAAAAACAATTTTTAAAATTGAAATATAAAAAAAAATATTTAATTTAGATTATTATACAATAAAAAAGAAAATTTTTTGAATTAAACAACTTAGATATGAGAAATCTTTGATAATTGCGCAATTTTGTCTACTTGAAAATGATAAAAGCCTCAAATTATTATAGCTATAGAAAATATACTGATGAGGCCATCCACATGACTTTGCCATCCACCTGGCTCTAGTGGCCTATCTAGGGTGAGACATGTAGGCTAGGGCACGGACTAGTTTTTGTTCTAAAACAGAAAATAAAAATGTTTTGTAATTTGAAGGAGACAATAAAAGTGTGTGTCTTCTGCTGAAAAATAAATTTTTAATTTATTTATAACGAGGCTATTGTTTCATCAATTCCTGTGAATCAATTGTAATAGACTGATGAAGAGATTGCCTCCTCGAAACTATAGTCTCGTTAAAAATAAAATTAAAAAATTATTTTTCCAGAAGAAGACACTCTTTTATTGTCTCCTTCAATTTATTAAAACTCTGGTACTCTCGGCAAAAAGAAACTTTCGCTTTAATGTTTTGTAAAATTTATGACTTTTTAAATAAATCTTTATTTTATATTTAAATATATATTTGCATAAGAGCGCAATTTTGATGCTCGCCCTAGGCATCATTTCGAATTGATACCCCCTTACTGAAATGTTTATTATTAAATATTTTTATTATTATTATTGTTTTTAAAATACTGTATTCATTTAAATATTTGCCTTCAAAGTAATTTTTTATTTTTTTTAAATCGGAAAATATAGGAATTTTCATAATGGATGTTAATTAGACCTGGAAAGCGAACTATTTATTTTTTTCACGAAAAGAAAAATTAAGCAGTGGTATGCTATTTTTTCAAAAGAATTTTTTCAGCAGACATTTATTTTTCCATACGTTATTATTAAATTATGTATCTATTTTCAAATAGATACATTAAAAATGTTTAACTACGTATATAATCATAAGAAAGCCATTTTTTGAAATGGCGGTCCCAAATGGCTATTCTTATTCATTTTTACTTTACCATACAGGATATGGTCAAGAATTGTAATCGTGCATGAAAAAAGTGTTTTTTCCTTCTTTCTCAAAAACGGCTAAAATTATTTTGATTAAAAAAATTAAGCAAAACCATGGCATTTCGGTCTACAAAAAAGCCCTAATAAGTAAACATCGAAAAAATTATATTTTTCGAGATAATAATTGATTTGTCAAAATGTCTGTTAGTTTGTCTGTTAGTCTCTTAGTTAGTCTGTGCGTTACCAACTTTTTGTGGACGAGCTAGCTAAAAAACTAGTGTGAATATCAAAACCAAATTTAACAAGTTGTTTTGGTCCATTGAGATTAAGAGCTGATTAGATTTGGGTGCATATCGACTCAAAATTAAGGGGGCTTGAGGGGGGGTGGTGGGTCAAAAAATGAAAATCTTGGCCATTTACCAAACTCAACCAAATTTTGTATACATAATCAGTGGAACCCCAGAAGTCTAAAAATGCAAAAACGAATAGCCCAAAATGGGGGGGGGGGGGGGGTGTAGTGTTAAAAAATGAAAATCTTGGCCATTTACCAAACTAATCTAAATTTTCTATACGTAATCAGTGTGACCCCAGAAGTCTAAAAATGCACAAACTACACCTCTCCGCTACATGATTATAAATAATTTTATTAAATATTAAATATTAGTGAGGGGCCAGGTTGTATGGTAAAGTCAAGTGGATGGCCACATCAGAACACGTCAGTTTATTTTAATTTCAAATCAGCTATCCAGATATATGACAAATTATTTGTTCAATATTTATATAATACTAGCTGCAAGGCCCGCCTTCGGCGGCCCTCTTGCTACCCAGGGGGCACGCCCCCTGGAATCCCACCCCCCGAACCCCACTCCCCACCACTCCCACCCACTGAACCCCACCCAGCACCTCACGGCCCCCGCACCCGTGCACAAACACCGCCCCCACTCCACCACCACGCACCCCAGCCCCCGCACCACCCCACTACGCCTCTGGACCCTCACCTGATCCCCCCTCATTATCCCTCTGGACCTTCACCTAACCCCCCCCCCCCCCCCCCCCTTCATCTTAACCCCGCACCCAGTTTTTTTCATTTCTAGCCTTCTAGTGACCTACAGTTTATGTATATAAAATTTGGTTGAGTTTGGTCCAAAAACAAGAATTTTCATATTTTGATCCCCCCCCCCCCCCCCGCTGGTTTTTTTGGGGGAATTTTTTTTTAAACAAAAACTTGTCAGAAATCACATCCCCTACAAGTTTGCTCATTTTAAAATTTGCCGTAGAGTTAATAGTTTAGGAGTTATTTGATAATTTTCATTCGTGCGCCTCTCCCCAAACCCCCTTCTGGGGTCAAAATATCAAAACGTTATATAGCTAAAAACGTAAGTTAGAAGACATCTGATGTAAATATGAAATTTCATAATAATCCCTTCAGCCGTTTTTACGTGAACCGTGAGCAATTTTTCAGAAACCACTGAAACAGACATACATACAGACAGGAATTTTGTTGAGGGTGTTTTCGTTCATAACTTTGCTTGAAACTTGTGCAACCAAAATTTGGCGTGATTTGGAGCAATGTACAGACAAAACCTTAATTTTATATAATACTAGCTGCAAGGCCCGCCTTCGGCGGCCCTCTTGCTAGCCAGGGGCACGCCCCCTTGACCCCCAGCCCTCGAACCCCACCCTCACCCTCCACTCCTACCAACCACACCCCCCGAAACCCACCCAGCACCCCCACCCCCTGCACCATGCCCAACCCCCGCCCCCACACCACCACCCCAACACTCCATTCCGCACCCTAACCCACTAACCCCCCTCGCCCCAACCCCCGCCCCCAAAACCCCTCCAAAACCCCCCCACCCCCGCACCATGCACACATTCACAACCCCCTCCTCCACCCCACCACCCGCACCACACCCACCTCGGACCCCGCACCCCATCCACACCAGACCCCACCTCGCGCCCTCCAACCCTGCGCACCACACCCCCGCCTTGTTCCCTGGACCTCACCCCCGCTATGCCCCCTGGACTCCACCCCGCATTATCCCCTGCACCCCCACCCCCATTCCACCCCCGCACCCACCCCCCGCACCCAGTTTTTGCATTTCTAGCCTTCTAGTGACCCACAGATTATGTATACAAAATTTGGTTGAGTTTGGCCCAAGAGAAATAATTTTCATTTTTTGACCCCCCCCCCCCCCCCCATTTTGGGTGGTTAGTTTTTGCATTTCTAGCCTTCTAGTGACCCACAGATTATGTATGCAAAATTTGGTTGAGTTTGACCTAAGAGAAAGAATTTACATTTTTTGACCGCCCCCCCCCCATTTTGGGTGTTTAGTTTTTGCATTTCTAGCCTTCTAGTGACCCACAGATTATGTATGCAAAATTTGGTTGAGTTTGGCCCAAGAGAAATAATTTACATTTTTTCACTCCTCCCCCTTTTTGGGGAAGATTTTTAAACAAAAATTGTCAGAAATCACATCCCTTACAACTTTGTTTATCATAAAATTTGCTGTAGGGTTAATAGTTTAGGAGTTATTTGATAATTTTCATTCGTGTGCCCCCAAACTCCCTTTTGGGGCTAAAATATCAAAACGGTATATAGCTAAAAACGTAATTGAGAAGACATCTGATACAAATATGAAATTTCATAATCAACCCTCCAGCCGTTTTGACGTGAATCGTGAGCAACTTTTTGCTAAACCACTGAAACAGACATACAGACAGACAAACAGACAGGAATTTTGTTGGGGGTGTTTTCGTTCATAACTTTGCTTAAAACGTGTGCAACCAAAATTTGGTGTAATTTGGAGCAATGTACAGACAAAACCTTAATTTTATATATATAGATACTACCTGCAAGGCCCGCCTTCGGTGGGCTTCTTACTAGCCCCTGGACTCCCATCACTTGAACACTACTTCTCCTCCATCTCCAACTATTCCCCATCCAACGACCCTCTCTCCAACACCAGAACTTCTCCCCCGCCTCTGATCACCCACCCCAGCAAACCTACCCCCTGGACTCCCCACCCTGGATCTCCAGCTTTCCCTTGGACCCTATCCTTGGAACCCACCCCCAACCCTGGGGGAAGGAAATAGGTAGTTACAAACAGGCACAGGCACAAATGCCCTTTAGTAGTATGTGATAGGCTTTCTTTGATTTTTGTTTGAAAATATTTTTGAAATATTAAGCGCCTGAGGACGCAAGCAAATAATCAGATTGTGCCATTCGAATGCATAACCTAGCTACATTTTTTATATCCAGTCTCGAGGATTGAGTAGTTTTTAAACTAAGTACTCTCTTTATATTTCAATATTTTTCGAAAACGTTTTTGTCATATTCCCTGAGAGATTTTGAGAATATATATATATATATCATATGTATCTATATTTTCCTAAATTAATCGTATGTTTTCTATATTTGATTCAATCCCGAATCGAATGCAGGTGATTTTTGTCAAATATTAAGAAAAAATAATATCTGAACTTATATATTTCTAACTTGAAATAATGATGTTAAATAAATTTATAATTTTCTCATTAATATTTTAAAGAATAATTAACACATTAATGAGAATTGTTTTGATCGCGCTTTTTGAACAAGATATATATCTCGAGACTACTGCTGGTTGAAGCTATTGGAGTCTGCTGAGTCTTAAGTCTGGACCAAGAGACAATGAAAAAAGATATGATCAATTTAGCTATAATCCAAAGTCATTATTGCGTTTAGCCCGCATGACACTTGGATGGATCACCAAATGAATATGAAATCTAAGATGTTATATATTCAATCTCCCAGTCCAGAGCGCCCAATCTGATAGCACGTATGTTAGGTGCTTGCCATTAATTAATCGTATGTTTCCTCTTTCCAATAACTTCCAATAGCTTCAACCCCACCCCCCTTCCAATAGCTTCAACCAGCAGTAGTCTCGCGATATGTATTATATATTGTTCAAAAAGCGCCATCAAAACAATTATCATTAATGTGTTAATTATTCTTTAATATATTAATGATAAAATTATAAATTTATATTTTCCTAATTAGAAATAGAAATAATTTTTTTTACTAAACTTAATGTAAAAGAAGCTGATATGGCCATCCACATGACTACTATATACCTGGCCTCTCTTATATTTAATAAAATAATTTATAATTACTTACGGAAGAACCCCCTCTCTTAATTTTGGGTCCATTAGCAATTAATAATATCTTGTATAAACATTTTATTTTTAACGAACTTAGTTCCATATTTTTTTTGTAATTAATTAAATTAATTGAACCGCGTAAATTTGAATAATTTTCATGATTCAGCCTCAGGCAAAACTCACAACCTGATACAAGAAATGAATAGACTAAAAATTGATATATTGGGAATAAGTGAGATGCGTTGGCCCGGAGCTGGCGAGACAACAATAATGGACAAGAAAGTATTTTTCTCGGGAAACATAACGAATCAACCCCGTTTCCAACACCAACACGGAGTAGGCGTAATTGTCAATCAAGAACTGGCTAAAGATGTGTTAAACTTTGTTCCCATATCGGAGAGAATTTTACTTTTACAAATGAACTACAAACCAGTTAAAATTAATGTTGTCCAGATATATGCACCAACCTCTGATAAGAGTGACGAAGAAATTGAAAAATTTTATGACGACCTCACTAAACTATTAATCACTTTGCATAAAGAAGATATAACAGTCGTGATGGGAGATTTTAATGCCAAAATCGGCAAAGGAGAAAATAGCGAATTTGTCGGACCATGGGGTCTCGGGACAAGGAATGAACGGGGAGAACGTATGAACACCTTTATTCAAGAAAACCAGCTTGTGATATTGAATACACTCTTTAAACTCCCTCCAAGACGGTTATATACTTGGAAAGCACCTGCTGATGGCTTTGACCACGTGATCAGAAACCAAATTGACTATATTATGATCAATAGTCGATACCGAAACAGCTGTAAATCTGCTAAATGTTATCCGAGCGCAGATGTCGGGTCGGATCACAATCCACTAGTCGTACATCTAAATCTTAAACTAAAGAAGATTAAGCCACCAACAAGAAGACCGAAACAAGATCTTAACAAATTAAAAGTGGGAGAAATAAGAGAAAAAAATCACGGAAAAGCTAGAACAGGAGATAGATCAAATAGAAGAGAAGGAAGACTTTGAGCAAGAGTTGGAAACACTGACAAACACTATCAAAACAATCAGTGATCAACACTTAAAGTCAGAAGGGATAATTAAAAGAAAAATCTTGGATGACAGACGATATCCTCGAGATGATGGAGAGAGAAGAAAGAAAAAGATGAACAAAACTGAATACATACGACTAGATAAGGAGATTAAAGAGAGATAAGAAGGACAAAGAATGAATGGATGAATAGTAAATGTGAGGAAATAGAAGAACTCGAGAAAAAACACGATCACTTTAATCTCCATAAGAAAGTGAAGGAAGCAGCAGGGCTGTACAGAACAAGAAATTATGGAAGGCTAGTCGATGAAAGTGGACAAACAATCACAGATGTACAGAAAGAACTAAAAACATGGCAAAATTATATAGGAGAACTATTCGAAGATGAACGGTCAAAGTGGAAATATCTGAAGATACTACAGGACCTCCCATTACAATAGAAGAGGTTCGGAAAGCCATTTCTCTAAATAAAGACAGGAAGGCTCCTGGTCCTGATGGAATACAGGGAGAAATACTCAAACTTCTCGATGACAAAAGTATTATTAAAATTACAAAAATATTTAATAAAATCTATACTACTGGTAAAATCCCAGAGAATGGCTTAGATCTACCTTCATCGCTATTCCAAAGAAATCAACATCAAAACGGTGCAGTGAATACCGAACAATAAGCTTAATGAGTCACCTTCTTAAAACATTTTTAAAAATTCTGCACATGAGACTATACTCACGATGTGAGGAATACATGGAGTGATACTCAATTCGGATTCCGAAAAGCAACTGGAACACGAGAAGCACTGTTTTGCATACAAGTTTTATTTCAAAGATGCAGAGATATGAATTGCGATATACATGCATGCTTTATCGATTATCAAAAGGCCTTTGATAGAGTGAAACATGACAAGCTGATAGAGATAATGAAGAAAATAGGCATTGACAACAAAGACTTACAAATAATAAAAAATCTCTACTGGAACCAAAAAGCACAAATAAGACATAAAGGTGAACTCAGTGACGAAATTGAAATTCAACGTGGAGTACGGCAGGGGTGCGTTTTATCACCACTTTTGTTTAACATATACTCCGAAGAAATTTTTAACAAAACACTCTATGACTCAACAAAGGGAATCCTGGTAAATGGGATAAGGATAAATAATATTAGGTTCGCGGATGACGCAGTGGTATTTGCGGACAGTCTGGAAGATCTACAGAGCATGATGAACGACCTCTCGATGCACAGTCTGGAATATGGAATAGAAATAAATATAACCAAAACCAAATACATGGTAATAAGCAAAAATCCACCACAACCTGGAATGTTGACCATAAATAATAAAATAATTGAGAAGGTAGAAACAACCACATATTTGGGAAGTACGGTCAGAGAATTGGGACCATTCTGTTGAGATCCGCTGCCGAATAGAAAAAGCTCGAAGCACTTTCATCAGAATGTCGGGCCTGTTCAAGTGCCATTTCCTTAATTTGCCAACTAGAGTACGACTCCTCCGATGCTACGTGTTCCCTGTGCTTCTGTATGGAGCTGAGACATGGACGGTTACAGAAGCAGCTAGTAAAAGATTGGACGCATTTGAAATGTGGCTATATCGAAGAATTCTGAGAATCCCTTGGACAGCCCATGTTACAAATAAAAATGTGTTGCAACGCCTAAATAAAGAAATGGAAATCATGACTACAATCAAGGCAAGAAAACTGGAATATTTGGGACACATAATGAGAAATAAAGAACGATATGGGCTCCTTCAGCTTGTACCACAGGGAAGGTAATGGGAAGGAGAGGACCGGGCAGAAGACGCATCTCTTGGCTTAAAAACCTAAGAACTTGGTTTGCTACTTCCACTACGGGTCTATTTAGAGCCTCTGTAAACAAAATTATAATTGCCAGAATGATCGCCAACGTCCGGTAACGGACAGGCACTAGAAGAAGAAGAATATAACAAAGAATCCATCCGAATGTCTAACGGGCTATACGCGAAATGACGTTGGATTGAAGGAGACAATAAAAGAGTGTGTCTTCTGCTGGAATTATAAATTTTATTTATTTATAACGAGACTATAGTTTCGAGGGCTTTGTCCTCTTCATCAGTCTATTACAATGGATTCACAGGAATTCATTTATGAATGAAAAGCTAACATCTTTCATGTGGTTAGGTTAAGAAATTATACAGGGTGCGCAAGTGCACAAGAGATTACACAGGGTGCACAAGTCCAGAATTGAAATTTATATTTGTTTTATTATTTTGGCTGTAGGTGGCGTTCGTGAAGTTATATTTTTGCGGCTATTTTTAAAATAAAGCTTTCGAGAATTTCTATTTTCCGATTTAAAAATTTTTTTGGTTAATTATTGTATGATTTTAAAATTTCTAACGATTCGAAAATACTAATTTTTAAGGGATCTAATTCTGATCTAATTAATTTAATATTTGATTCATCTGGAAAACAATGTTTCTCGGAGACTAAATGGTCCGCAAATGCACTATGCCCCGAACCCCCTTTAAACACTCTCTTGTGATGTAATAGACTGATGAAGAGGGCAAAGCCCTCGAAACTATAGTCTCGTTATAAATAAATAAAATTTATAATTCCAGCAGAAGGCACACTCTTTTATTGTCTCCTTCAATATATAAAAATTCATCTACTCTCGGCAAAAATTTCAATTTGACGTTGGATTGTAGCTAAGTGGATCACATCTTTTTCTCTCTTGGTTCAGACTTAAGACTCCGCAGAACTTCAATAGCATAATCAGCAGTAGTCTCGCGATAAATATATTTTCAAATAAGCCCGGTCAAAAACAATTCTCATTGATATCTCAATTATTCTTTGTTATATTAATTATAAAAATTATAAAAATTTATTTAAGATCATTATTTCAAGTTAGAAATATATAAGTTCAGATATTATTTTCATTCAATATTTGACAAAAATTCCCTACATTTGATTCGCTGATTGAATCAAGTGTAGAAAACATTCGATTAAAAGGTAAACACATTCTTACTTGTAAAAATATTTTTATCCTTCGTTAACTATAATGTCATTATTGGTTGATTATTTTTCGCCATTAACTGGTTGTATAAATGAAATAAGATTTTTGAATTGATCAACATATGAAGCTCTGATTGAAAAATAAAAATATAAATAATGCACGTTAAAATATATATTTTAATAATTTTAGCGATTCTTCCTGGATTTATCTGTAATAATGAGACTAATTCGTCATTAAATGCCGATGGGGAAATTTCTACTGATGTAGAAGTGGATGAAGAAGAAGAAGAAAAGAGCAAGAAAAGATTAACGCAGCAGAAGAGAAACGAAGGTTAGAGGAGATTCGTGACGCTATTCGTGACATTGGACATTATCTCAGATCGGCAGAAATTTTAACGATTTCGATCGACGATATCATTTATCAATGAAGGAAGCTAAAAGGTAAAACATTATTATATTTAGAATTATCCATATAACTAAGGGTGACCTAATTAGATAATTTAAAAGGTCATTATTTATTTATTTATTATTAATTAGATAATTCAAATTTTGAATCTGGTATCCTAGAAATGAAATAAATTAATTTTCCCTCTGATATTAATAATCTGAATAAATTAGGGTCGTAGGAATCTATATATATATAATTATGGTTTTGTCTGTACATTGCTCCAAATCACGCCAAATTTTGGTTGCACGCGTTTCAAGCAAAGTTATGAGACGAAAACACCCTCAACAAAATTCCTGTCTATCTGTCTGTCTGTTTCAGTGGTTTCCGCGAAAAGTTGCTCACGATTCACGTAAAAACGGGGGTTTGGGGGGCGCACAAATGAAAATTAACAAATAACTCCTAAACTATTAACTCTACCGTAAATTTTATTATGAACAAAGTTGTAGGGGATGTGATTTCTAACAACTTTTGTTTAAAAAAATTCCCCAAAAAACACCCAAAAATGGGGGGGGGGGTCAAAATATGAAAATTCTTGCTCTTGGACCAAACTCAATCAAATTATATATACATAATCTTTGGGTCACAAGAAGGCTAGAAATTCAAAAACTAACTACCCAAAATGGGGGAGGGGGAATCAAAAAATAAAAAATTCTTACCCTTAAAGCCAACTTAACCGAATTTGGCGAGAGGGCGTAGTTGGGGGTGGGGTCTAGGGGCTAGGCGGGGGTGGATGGCACGGAGGGTGCGGGGTGGTGGTGCAGAATTGGTGGAGTGGGGGGTTCATGTGAGGGTCCAGTGGGGTAGTACGGGGGGAATACAGGATGGAGTGTTAGGATGGTGGTGTGGGGGCGGGGCGTGGGCAGGGGTGCAAGGCGTGGGGTGTAGGGGTGCTGGGTGGGTTTCGGGGGGTGTGGTGGATGGGAGTGGAGTGTGAGGGTGGGGTTCGTGGGTTGGGGGTCCAGAGGGCGTGCCCCTGGCTAGCAAGAGGGCCGCCGAAGGCGGGCTTTGCAGCTAGTGTAAAAATAAACTAAGAAGAGGCCTCAATAATTATTGATATTTTTTTAATAAATATATAAGTATATCTCATAAAAATAATATTATTTTTTGATGAAAAAACTCACAAGATTATCTTTTATTGAATCAAAAGAGTTATAGATGATTTTTAATTCATGTCAGAAGTGTTGTCTCGGTTTTATTCAATATCTATCGGAAATATAAAATAAAAATCCTCTAGAACAGCTCGAATTCAGTAAAAATATATTGAATTGAGTGAGTTCTATACTTCTAATAAGCTTCTCATTAAATTGAAACTATTCAAATTGAAAAGATTTTGTTTCGCCGAAAGTAGCAGTTTTTGGCTTTTCGGCCCTTCTAGCCATTAGACAATTTACGATACTGATTTTAAATTAAAACTTCTATACAGGGGTCTGATTTTTAGCCGGTTGCCTCGTGTCGGATTCGAACTCGGGTCCTCTTGATTAGCAGGCTGGCACACTAACCCCTCGGCTAACCCGACCCCAAATTAATGGATTGTTGATTCATAAAGAGAAATCAATGACGTTTGAGTGTCGGGTTAGGCTCGGGGTTAGCGTATCAGTGGGCCCTGGTTCGAATCTGACACAAGGCATCCAGATAAAATCTGATCCCTGGGTGGAGACAAATTAAAAAAAATAATAATAATAAGTATCAGTAAATTGACTTATGGCTAGAAAGGCCGAAAAACAAAAAAAATCAATGAGGTTGTCCTCTGCTTGATGGAAATAAATATATACCTACACACTCTAAAACTACAAACATTACAGTATGCCCAAAAAATTGACTTACCATTCAACCTGAATAAGAATTAATAAATGAATTTATTTAAGGACCAATTATAGATTTTAAAGAAAATATTTTTACATTGCATATCAGAGAGGTATATAGGTCTTAAAGGTTTGGCAAGCTAGTTAGCGCTTGGGTTCGATTCCTAAGGGGACGCACCTCTCTGATATGTAATGTAAAAATATTTTCTCTAAAATCTATAATTGATCCTTAAATAAATTAATTTATTGATAGTATATATAAGTCTGGGTTGATTTATGAAAAAATTTCCATCTTTTTTTCAAAAAAGAAATTCAAAAAAATGCTTTGCATAAATTATTTGCATTAGAATATGTTATTGAATAATATTAATTAATATCAATAATATTAATTGATAACGACATCTTTAAATTGAAGAAAAATTAAATTATCTCGTATACTGACAGGTGGCAGAAGCCCTCAGTTATCAACAGAGCAAAAAACATCAGGAACCATTCTAGTTACGCGGTTTTGTAGTTTAGATATCAAAATGTCAATATATGAGTTAAACAAATGGAAAAAATTATTATTTTTAGTTACAATTATATAAAAAATTAATGAAAAAACAACGAAATTTTCTCTGGAGAGAGACGGACTGGTAGAAACTTTAATTGAATGTAATGGAAGGCAGCCCAGAGGTAGTGAGGAAAGAAAAAATTAACACATATAAAATACGGTGTAATTTATTGGAATCCTTCCTCATTTCCTTTCAAATCGACTATTCGGAGGATTTTTCCTCCTTCTTCAGGGTTTCAAAGGGTCAATGAATGAAACATTTTATTTGTTTCATTCATTGACCCTTTGAAATCCTGAAGAAGGAGGGAAAAATCCTCCGAAACGTCGGTTTGAAAGGAAAGGAGGAAGGATTACAATAAATTTTTACACCTTATTTTATATGTGTTAATTTTTTCTTTCCTCATTACCTCTGGGCTGCCTTCCATTACATTCAATTAATGAAAAGATTTTACAAATATTCTTTAAATATAATACATAATTATTATTATCTTATTAATGAAGATTAACTGCCAAAATAAATATATATTTTTTAGAGATTATATCAAGCGTTTCCTGAACCTCCGCTACGCATAATTCATTGGGAAGTTAAGGAAAATTGTCAAGAAAACTTTTTGGATTGTATTAAATATTTACAGGATGTAAGTAGAAGCTCTATTGTCTATTCCAGTGGTTCTTAGTCAGTGTTCCGCAAATTTATAAGTGTCCTTTAGGCTCTCTTTACCAGTATATGGCCTAAATAATTATTTAATTTGAAAAAAAAATTATTATTATTTAGGCCATTTAAAGAAAGCTATAAAGAAAAAAGAATTAATCGAATGTACTGTAAAAATAATTATTTAATTTGGAAATATGTGAACATTTGTTTATAGTCTTGTAATTAAATTATATTCATTGAGACTCCTGATGAAGCCTAAATACAATTGGCGAAATGTTCCGCAAATCAATGAGAATTGTTTGATTTTCTACTTTCCTGTCTAAATGCCTGCTAATATAGGTACTTAATTCATTATGAACTATGTTTTTATTAAAAATTTGATTTTCTAGACCTCAAAAAATTATAAATGAAAATAAACATATAGGTATATTGAAAATAAAAAAATAAATATTGATTGTATTTAAAATATTAAAAAATACAAATCTTTTTTAGAACAATCTTAAAAACGTATATTTCAAAACCAAACGTTTCAGGAGAAATTCTCCCTTTTTCTAAAAAAAGTTGCTTTCTCTAATGTTTAGAAAGGGAGAATTTCTCTCGAAACGTTTGGAGTTTGAAATATACGGTTTTAAGAGATGTTCTATAAAAGATTTGTATTTTTTTAATAGAATAGGTATATATATTTTTGTACGATTTTTTGTTACGATGGGAAGGTTTTTGGTTGGAAATTTTTGGATTGTCACATGACATAAAACAGTGAATTTATGTTTGTTTGTTTAAAAAGTTAATCAATTAGATATGTTTATCACTAAAGGGAAGAAGGAAAGCGAAGTTTAATTTTTTAATATGAATTTAAATAAACTGAGACGTTCTGATGTGGCCATCCACTTGACTTTACCATACAACCTGGCCCCTCACTTATATTTAATATTTAATAAAATTATTTAAAATTATGTAGGGGGGTTAGTTTTTGCATTTTTAGACTTCTGGGGGTCCGCTGATTATTTATACAAAATTTGGTTGAGTTTGGTATAAGGGTCTAGATTTTCATTTTTGGATCGTACACCCCCTCTCCCCCATTTTGGTCTGTTAGTTTTTGTATTTTTAGACTTCTGGGGTCCACTGATTATGTATACAACATTTGGTTGAGTTTGGGTCAAGGTTTTCATTTTCTGCCCCTACATCCCCCCCCCCTCGCCCCCATTTTGGGCTGTTAGTTTTTGTATTTTTATAGTTCTGGGGGCCCACGGATTATGTATACAAAATTTGGATGAGTTTTTTTTTAATGATATTGATGTGAGAAGAGAGATACACCAGAAGGTGAATCCCCTAAAGGCCTGTATGGGCTGGTCCCTCCATCGTGAAAGAACAGAGCAGAAGGAAAAGAAGCCGGGATCACGAGCCAATCTCAGAAACTTAGATACAATTCAATATCCAATTTACTAAGGTTTTAGGGGCTTCGAGCAGTGGTAAATTCTCCGCGCGATAAATTCGGTTAAATTTATCTCCCACTTAATTTTTATTACCAGACCCTATACTTACAGAAAAAATGTCTGGGTATAGCCGGGAATCGAACCCGAGACCTACGGGTTGCCAGTCAGTTATTCTGACCATTACACCACGGAGGCGGGACAAAAGTTTGCTCAAATGGCCTAGATTTTTAATTTTTAACCCCCCCTCTAACCAAGGGCGGATCCAGGGGGGGCGGTGGGGGCGATCGCCCCCCCCCATAGAGGCCCGTGCCTGGCAAAAAAATTTGTAAAAAAAACATTTATTTTTTCAAAAATTTTTAAAATTGAAAATAAAGTTCTATATGTGCGTGTGTGGGGGGGGCGGCGTCTCTGCCCCCCCCCCCCCCCGCTTGGACAATTCGATCGCGACACACTTCCGAGATAAAAAGTAGATCTTACATCGGGCACCTTATATACATTCGCCCCCCCCCCCCATAAAAAATTCCTGGATCCGCCCTTGCCTCTAACCCCTTAATTTTGGGTCGATATCCTCCAAAAAATCTAATCAACTCTTAATCTCAATGCACCAAAACCACGTGTCAAATTTGGTTTTGATATTCATACTAGTTTTTGAGCTAGCTCGTCCACAAAAATTTGGTAACGCACAGACTAACGGACACCCAACAAGACAACCGGACAACCAGACAACCAGACAACCAGACTAACAGACATTTTGACAAAACAATTATTATCTCAAAAAATATAATTTTTTCTATGTTCACTTATTAAGACTTATTTGTAGACCGAAATGGTTGCGCTCAATTTTTTTAATCAAAATAGTTTCAGCCGTTTTTGTGATAACTCTTTTTTCATGCACGATTACAATACTTGACCATACCCTGTATGGTAAAGTAAAAAAAAATGCATTTGGAAAGATTTAAGAACTTTAAAATATCCAACGCCTGGCTTGGAAGCTTAATAATTTATGTAAAATATTAAAATTATAATTCATTGAATGTTTGGTAATATATGAAATGGTTTAGAATGAAAAATATTAATGGAGAAAGTAAATGAAAATGTTCATTACCTGTAGAAAGAGACAGCGGCGGTAACCCGAGCCATCGCGCTCACTTAACGATAAAGACTGACCTCGAACGCAGCTCGGTCGCCGGGCCAAGCCGATTATCAATTTCTACGAAATGTTTTTTTATTTGTTTTGAAATTTTTGTTTAATTTTATCATTTAAAAAATTAGAATAGAGACGTCCGTTCATATATTCATTCGAAATTCAAAATTTACCTATTACGTATATATGGGGCATTCCACGCCAAATCGGACGAAATCGAGGAAATTTTAATTTTTGATTTCCTTCATTTTTGACATTTTTTAGTACTCATCAAAAAATTCTTCCTGGTTTTGAAATTTTTTGATCACCGGTTTAAAACTATCGAATTTCGGTTTTTCACTCATAACTTCTTCAAAAATGGTCCAAATTCAATTTTTTTTTTATTAATTATCATATTTTTTAGAAAAAAATACAAAAAATATTATTTAAGCTATTTTTAACTGACTTCAAAAAAGGAAGAGGTTCTCTATTCGAATGATTTTTTTTTTTTTGTGCCTATGTTACCTCATATCTCCGCCAATTGTCAACCGATTTTGAAAAAAATATTTGCATTGGGTCCAGTCTAGCTTCCGATTGGTCCCATTTTTTTTTCGTTTTTTTTCATAGGTATTAGACCTTTTTTATTAGGTTTGTTTAGACCTAACCTCTTTGTTTATGAACCGATTTCGATGGTTCTTTTTTTATCCGAAAGGGGGTGTCTTAGGGATAGTGTCATATTAATTTGGTCAAGTTCTGATGATAGGATCACTATTAATAACATCACTAAAAAGAGAAAAATAAAAATAATTTTTAAGAAAAAATAAAAACCGACTTCAAAAAATTAAATGCAACAAATAAAATACACTAAAAGGTATAAAATAATTATTATCTTATTTAGTTACAACTAAACGACGAAATATTAACATGAAATTACTTTTTGAAGTCGGTGCCAAACATATACCTTTTATGAATCGCACTCGACGGATCTTACTTAGTACGTTTGGCGGGTACGCTCGCTTATACGTATAGTTTGTTTGGTACCGACTTCAAAAAGTAATTTCATGTTAATATTTCGTCGTTTAGTTGTACCTAAATAAGATAATAATTATTTTATACCTTTTAGTGTATTTTATTTGGTGCATTTAATTTTTTGAAGTCGGTTTTTATTTTTTCTTAAAAATTATTTTTATATGCAATTTTTGAATTTGAAAATTTTAATCTTGTTTTTGAAACTGTAGTATGTACTCTTCGATTTTTTGATAATTTTTTATTTTAAACTTCTATTCATTCAAGAAATTTTAAGACCGTGTTGATAGTGAGCCTATAATAATTACTGGGGTTTTTTTTTCGATTTTTGATTTTGATTTTCTTTCAACAAACTAAAATACTAATTATTTATTTTAAACACCTGTTAATGATAAAAATCAATTCAAAATAAGGTTTTAATAATGGTTAATATAGTGAATAATTTTTTTTAGAAATTTTCAAAAATCGAAAAAAAATAATAATTATCATAGGCCCACTATCAACCCGGTCTTAAAATTTGTAGAATGAATATAAGTTTAAAATAAAAAATTATCAAAAAATCGAAGACTACATACAGTTTCAAAAGCAAGATTAAAATTTTCAAACTCAAAAATCTCATATAAAAACATTTTAAATAATTAATTAAACAATTAAACAATATCCTAACACCTCCCAATCGATCGGAGATTCCGGGTTCGAACCCCGGCTGATCTTTTTGTCTATAATAAAAATTATCTTTTCTTCGTTCCCTAAATTTAATTTTAAATAATTTTTCATGTATTTTTTCTACAAAGTATGTAAAAAATTAAAAATTAAATAAAAAATTGAATTTGGACCATTTTTGAATTTTTGTCCAAAAAACCGAAATTCGATATCTTTTAAACCGGTGATTAAAAATTTTTCCAAATTTGCCAGGAAGGTAGGTACTAAAAAATGTCAAAAAAATGAAGAAAATCAGAAATTAAAATTTTTCAAATCGTCCGATTTGGCTTGGAATACCTCATAAGCAGGTCTCAATTTTGTAAAAAAAATTTGATAGTTTTTTTTTAATTAAACTAATTATTAACAGGTGGTTGAAAACAATTAATCATATCTTTGAATAAAAATAAATAAATAAAGTAAACAAAAATTAAAACCAGAGTCAAGCACTGTCTTCCAGGTACTAATATATTATATAGTACCTGGAAGACCGTGCTTCAATATATTATATTGAAAGTATGCAATCTGTATTGAGCGGGTTATTGTTTGAGAAACGCTGATAAAAAGACAATTAGGTGTGGTAAAATTGAATACAAATAAGAATAAATAATATTTAGTATATTTTATTTATTTATATATTTTTTGAATATTTTAATGAAATTTTTAATTGTAGAAAATCTCGCTGGTTGATTTGCGTCGTGAGGTGGACACCCCTTACGTGATGCATATTCAGAATTGGACATGGGATAAGAATCTGGATGAGATCAATCGCACTGAAATTGAATGCCTGAAGTTGTTCAAACTGGATTATAATACAGCGCCACCCTTTGCTGGACCTCTGGAGCGATTCCAGTGGCGGGTATATTGCAATATTATATTCATTAATTACTAGGTCTGTAACTTTAAAATGTGGGGTTTTTTCAATAAATATTCACAATAATTTAGAAAAAATGGAAAAATATATTTTAGTCAAAGTATCGGCCCTCGCTTTCTAACATTTTGACATCTAGTAAGAAAATTATGGATGCCATTCCAAATGAATTGAAAGTCACGTGAGCAAAACCATTCGTTTAGTCATTTTTGGACGTCTTCATAAGAATGGAAATGCTGCTCGCCAAGTGCGTGTCCCATGGATGAAAACAGGTGGTAGTCAGAAGGAGCAAGGTCTGGTGAGTACGGCGGGTGGAGTTAATATTTCCCATCCAAGTGCTTTCAGAGTGTTCTTGACCAGTTTTGCTGAGTGACTGGGTGCGTTATCATGCAGCGAAATCACCTTCCCATGCCTTCGAGCTCATACTGGTCGTTTTTCGATCAACTTATGAATCAAATTAATTATTTGTTGTCGGTATCGATCTGTATTAACTGTTTCGCCTGGTTTCAGCAGCGATTCGGTGTCTTCAAACTGTTTTATTTTATTTTATTTTATTTTGGTCGATTTTCGAGTTTTTTTGTCACTGACATTGAAATCAGCGCTTCTGAATCGTTTAGACCACCGTTCGCAAGTGTCGACACATAGAGTATCTGCACCGTATGTTTCCACAAGTATTCGATTTTTTTTTAATGATATTGATGTGAGAAGGAGATACACCAGAAGGTGGATCCCCTAAAGGCCTGTATGGGATGGCCCCTCCATCGTGAAAAAACAGAGCAGAAGGAAAAGAAGCCGGGATCACGAGCCAATCTCAGAAACTTAGATACAATTCAATATCCAATTTACTAAGGTTTTAGGGGCTTCGAGCAGTGGTAAATTCTCCGCGCGATAAATTCGGTTAAATTTATCTCCCACTCGTTAGTTCTTCAGCTGCTTTTTCTTCTGATTGAATAAGAAAATCAGCACGTGCCGCAAATGCTCTTTGTTTGCCTCAAAACTCGATATGTTTACCACCGAATAAAATATGCTACTAACTGTTAAACATTTAAACAAATAAGACCTTTTGAAGCTTGCTGTCATAGCTACAAAACGGCATATTTGCTATGGCGCCAGAATCTATAGGCTTTGTGAGCCATCTATTGGAAGAAACCCGCATTTTAAAGTTACACATCTGGTATTTGTGTGTCTGTGTTTGTGTGAATCCAATTATCTTGTGTGTGTGTGTGTGTGTGTGAAGACAAGTGCCAGTTATTACATGTGCTGGTATACCATGAACGAGCAACCTGAATTGGCCCATTTTGATGAACCCTGTGATAATTTCGCCCATTGTTTGCCCAATTATAAAAATGGAGATATCAGAGCAAATGATGAAAGGCCCTTTGCCTGCGCGATGTACAGTTTTTGTCCAGGTATTTCAATAACGATTTAGATTTCTTTAAAAGCTTGAATTTATAATAATATCTCTAAAGCAATTTCTATTACTTAATCAATAAATTAATGTAACCTTACCTAATGGTAAATAAAAAGTATTGCCAATATATACCGGGTGAGGTTTTTATCTTGAGACAGTCTTATAACTCAAAAACAATCCCTTAAATGAAAAAAAGTTTCAAATAAAAGTTTATTTATATCGAAGGGGAAACTAAACTACCCTATTGTTTGTCGAACTAGAACAAGCTTTCAAGGGTATTTCAAGATCAACTTCTGTTTTTTAAATAAAACCTATATATTTCTTTAGGGATCCTTAATCTTCAAGAAAAACTGAAGAACTTTTATAAGAACTATTTTAGTATCCGACATCAAATAAACAAATAATAAAATCACTTAGACCTCAAAAAAAATTTCTAATAATTATTTTTAACAATTATTATTCAACTTAATTATAAAAATAATGATCAAATATTTAATTATTAAATAAATAATTTCATAATAATTAATATTTTAATAATTTTTCGACATTGGTCTGTGATATTCCAGAGTGTATCCCAAGTCTTCTGGATGAATTCCAGTTCCAATTTTGTTATTTTGGCCTGTTCTAGTTTCTTCGTAGCCTTTACACTTTCTGTTTTTTTATTAACAGTTTTACAACAAGATAAAATGAAGCTCTTGAGGGTGTATCCCTGTCAGAATAATGCTTGGCATCCATTGTCATTTCAATGGCAGCCCCATAACACTTCTTCCACATTCACCGCATAAATTAAGACCATTTCAATTCTTTCTTCAACAAAAAATGCTCCATTTTAATTATGGAAATACAATATAACTATCTACTGAATTGAGACCAGAAATAAACTTTTTAAGCACAAGAATTTTAAAAAGATCTATTAAGTAGAAAATAATCTCTTAAATCTGAGTATAACGAAGTTTTAATATCATTATAAACACTTATTTTCATTGTTGTGACTTTTCGATTTAATAATTATTTATTTAATAATTAATTATTTAATTATTATTATTTGATAATTAAGTGAAATAATTGTTAAAAATAATTGTTAAGATTATTTTTTGAGATCTAATTGATTTAATATTTTGTTTATTTGATGTCGGATAAAAAAATAGTTTCTATGAAAGTTGTTCAGTTTTTTTTGAAGATTAAGAATCCGTAAAGAAATATATAGGTTTCCATTTAAAAAACAGAAGTTGACCTTTAAATACCCTTGAAAGCTTGTTCTAGGTCGTCAAACAATAACGTAGTTTAGTTTCCTCTCGATATAAATAAACTTTTATTTGAAACTTTTTTCTTATAATGCACTGTTTTTGAGTTATAAGACTGTCTCAAGATAAAAAACCACTCGTATATATAATTAAAAAAAATCTGGACTAAATGATTTCCTGTCCTGTACTAATGTTAATAAAAATAGTTGAAAAATAAATAGAATCTATAACTATAAATATCCCTGTTGCCTGTTCTTAGCTTAAGGGTCAAATTCCTCGACAATACATCGTGAGGTAAGGGTTCCCAAAATGAGCGCCGCGGCCTCTCTTCTCATAATTAATTGAAAGACTAACTAGGCCAACGGCTGTAGACCATGGCTGTCAAGCCCTTGGCCGGCGGGCCGCATGCAGCCCAGCACTTTAAAGAGTGTGGCCCCAACATGAAATCATAAAATTCCTTAAAACATTGAGATTTATATGTAGAGATATATTAATTACCTATTTCGAAATATGAATGTACATTTGTATACAATAAGTGAAGCTTTTTCAAGAATAAAATTCATCAAAAATAAAACTATAAGCTCAACTATCTATATAATAAAAATGAATTTCTTTTTCTTTGTAAGCGCAGATCTCTCAAATGCCTGGGCCGATTTGGCTATTTTTTTTTTAAAATGTTCGTAATAGTCAATTCAGGTTAATATGTAAAAAAAATTGGAAAAGTTGCCCGAAAAATTGGAAAATTCACGAAATACTAAAACAAAATCTGTTTAGCCAAACAATAAAAGAACTAAACTAGCAAACTAACCATATGTTGGCAGCCCTATCTGTCACATTTTTGAGATGTCATTTATTCTTAATAGCATAGATAAAAGAGATCTAACCACATTATCGTTGAAGAAAAATTTAATAATGCAACAAAGATTTAAAAAAACTATCCATTTTTTTAAAGTACATTTAAAAACAAAAATTAAAAAAATAAACTGCAACGGATCGTTGCTAAACTTTATCCAATTAACTATCTTATTCTAAAATAAAGTACTTTAAAATATAATTTTACAAAAAACTATATATGACCTTTTTTGTGGTCCTCAAGGTACTTAATTACAATGAATTTTAAATCTCACAAATATTAATTTGACAATTTAATTGATGAACTCAAAAATTGTTATTTAATTAAATAAACTGCAACGGATCGTTGCTAAACTTTATCCAAATTCATTAGAAATATTAATATGTTTATTCCTTTATTATTAATCAGATATCACTTTCAATTTGCAGTTGATGTTGACTTTATTTCATAAATAATGATCGATTCTCATTTAACAGTCGAGGAATAACCATTCTAGATTCGATTTTTGACGTTTCGATTTTTATTGGTAGCCATTGAGTGAAGACATGGAGGAATCGACTTAAAATGAAAAATAGCAATCGATTCTTATCTAATACTTGAGGAATAACAATTCTACATTAGATTTTTGACACTTCGATTATTATTGGTAACCATTGCTGAAGACATGGAGGAATCGACTTAAAATCAAAAATAACGATCGATTCTTATCTAATACTAGAGGAATAACCTTATTGCATTCCATTTTTGATGTTTTGACTATTAATGGCAAGCTCTACTGAAAACGTGGAAGAATCGACTTAAAATCAATAAGACTAAATTCTTTTATGATAAACAACTCAAGCTTGAGAATAAGAGAATTTTTTATAAATAGAGATTTTTAATACATTTTAAATATTTGTTTCATCTTATTTGTTATGAGTGTATATTACAGTTAAATAGAATCTCAAATTATATCTATTTAAGAATTTATAATAAAACAATTATATTTATTCTCTGTTAGCTAATAAAACATCAATAAAGCAGCCACGTGGGGGTCCAGGGGGCGAAGCCCCCTCACATAAGGCCCGCCTTTGGCGGGCCTTGAAGCTAGTATAAGATAAATATAAACTGACACGTTGTGATGTGGCCATCTACTTGAATTTACCATACAACCTGGCCCCTCACTTATATTTAATATTTAATAAAATTATTTATAATCATGTTGGGGGAGGGGTTAGTTTTTGCATTTTTAGACTACTGGAGGCCCACGGATTATATATACAACATTTGATTGAGTTTGGTACAAGAGTCTAGGATTTCATCTCCCACCACCATTTTGGGCTGTTAGATTTCGCATTTTTAGACTTCTGGGGGCCTACGGATTATGAATACAAAATTTGGCTGAGTTTGCTCAAATAGCCTAGATTTTTAATTTTTAACCCCCCTCCTGCTCCCTTAATTTTGGGTCGATATGCACCAAAATCTAATCAGCTCTTAATCTCAATGGACCAAAACTACATGTGAAATTTGTTTTTGATATACACTCTAGTTTTTGAGCTAGCTTGCCCACAAAAATTTGGTAACGCACAGACTAACAGACTAACAGACATTTTGAAAAAACAATTATTATCTCAAAAAATATAATTTTTTCGATGTTCACTTATTAGAGCTTTTTTGTAGAGCGAAATGCCATGGTTTCACTCAATATTTTTAATCAAAATATTTTCCCCCGTTTTTGAAAAAAAGAAGCAAAAACCCCACTTTTTTCATGCATGATTACAATAATTGACCATACCCTGTATGGTAAAGTAAAAATAATGAAGTTTTGAATATTTAAAAATAGTAGTTATCATAGGACCACTATCAACCCGATCTTAAAATTTGTAGAATGAATACAATTTTAAAATAAAAACTTATCAAAAAAATAGAAGAGTACATACAGTTTCAAAAACAAGATTAAAATTATCAAACTCAAAAATCGCATATAAAAACACATTAAATAATTTTATGTTTTTTTTCTAAAAAGTAAGTATGGAAAAAAACAAAAATTAAAAAAAAATTTAATTTAGACCATTTTTAACAAGTTATGAACAAAAAACCGAAATTCGATATCTTTTAAATCAGTGATCAAAAAAATTTCAAAATTTACCAGGAAGAGTTTTTTGATGGGTACTAAAAAAGGTCAAAAAATGAAGGAAATAAAAATTAAAAATTTCAAACCGTCCGATTTGGCGTGGAATGGGCCCATATATATACAAGAATTGCTTATTTAATAGGATTTTAAAATTTGAATTTTTCAAAACTAGATGGTACTCGGGTTGATATAATCTCTCTAGAAGGTAATAAATTTTATCCATAACATTTCGTATTTAGCAGAAGATTTTTCCAATAATTATTAACTAAGCAGCTGGTTGCTTGAATTAGCAATCCTTTTCATTCCCGCTATCTTCAACATAAAAGATTTGATTAAAATAACGATGCTGGCTGATATGACGTCAATTAAAGAGCTTCTTAAAGAACCGAATGAATTCTAGAAAAGTTGCGGGCGCCCTGATATAAACATTCTCTCAACTTTTATTGTAAAGCACAAGTAACCCTTATCTACTACCAAATAATGATCGAGTTACACAACTCAACTTGAAACTAAAGCGTAGCGGGAATTTGAGATGATCCAATTAACCGATGAAGGCGACTTTATCTTATACAATGAAACAGCGCTTCTTAGAAAATAAAAACTTGTGGGGGGTGACATTACAACCAGAAGATGCTGTCAAAAAAAAACCCTTCAATCTTAAGAAGGTTATTTTATTTTTTGCTATTTTTTTGTAAATTTCATCGATAAACGCAGAATTTTTCATTATTTTTCAAATCTATATTCAATTTTTTATGACTTGATCTGAATATGAATATAAATTACGTGTTTTTCTTGCCTGGAGAGAGTTTTTTAAAAACAATCGAAGGATTTGTTTTTAAAATACTTTTTATTTAAGAAACACTTTTTTATTTTTTCATTTGGTTTTACATTAAATTGAATTGAATCAAATATTCTAAGGGATTATAATACACTTGAATATCATCATCATCATCATCATTGAGTATACAGTCCTAAGACTGGTTTGATGCAACAATCCGTCTCCACTCGACTCTGTCCCCCGCCAGCTGTTTGACCTCTCTAAATGTCTGGCATCCCATATCCCCAATTATTTGGTTGAAATATTCTAATCTGGGTCTTCCCCTTCCCTTTTTCTTTCCCACCTCCCCCTCCAAGATATCCCTAAGCAGTCCCTCATGTCTCAGTGTGTGCCCCATCATCTGACCTCTTCTCTTCTTCAGACTCTTCCACAAGGTTCTTTTTTCTCCGATTCTTCCAAGAACTTCTTCATTTGTAATTTTATCCATCCATTTGATATTCATCATTCTTCTGTAGCACCACATTTCGAAAGCCTCTAATCTCTTTCTCTCCGCTTTTCCAATTGTCCAGGTTTCACACCCGTACATGGCTATGCTCCATACATATGTCTTCAATAGCAACTTCCTGTTTGCTAAGCTGATTGAGGAAGAGCATAGTAGTTTTTGTTTTGAATTAAACCCCATTTTTGCTTGGGCAATTCTTGATTTATTTTCGTTTTTGCTCCTCCCATCCCATGTTATTTTACTTCATAGGTAGCGGAATTCCTTAGCTCCTTCTAGGTTTTCTTGGTTAATTTTGATGCATTCCTGTCTCGTTTGTTCTTTTTTTGTACATACTATGACCTTTGTTTTATTCTTGTTTATTTTCATTTTGATTTCTTCTATTAGGATTTGGTTAATTCCATTCAAGGCGTCCTCTAATTCTTTTTTATTGCTTCCTAGAAGGGCAATGTCATCGGCAAATCTTAACATAGCGATCTTTTGACCTTGGATTTCGATACCTGTATCAATTTTATCTTTGAATTCTTTAATCGCTTCTTCTATGTATAAGTTGAAAATCATGGGTGACAGCAGACATCCTTGTCTTACACTGGTGTAAAACTTGAATAACTGATGGTTATTCTAGGTGATAAAATGAGTTTAATAATATAAGATGGGTTGACCCGGCAGAGAATCGTATTGTTCCTGCGTATAATAATAGCAAGTAAGTAGAGCCAGCAGAGCGGACTCTGAATCAAGCATATTAATGAAGTTTAATAATGAAGTTAATAATTAGGTTGGGATAAGCCTGACAGTGAACCGTATTGTTCCTGTATGAAGAAATGAGTAGAGCAGGCTAGCTAACTCGGGTCAAGTCTGTCTTGGCTTCGAGGCAGAGGGCCTTTTATATGTTTATATGTTGATGTTTCAGCAGTTTTGATGACGACATCAAAAGTGCTGATTCTATACTTTTTGGGCGCGGAACTTATATACTCTAAATGTTTGAAATTTTAATTAATTTAATTTAATTAATATTTCAAACATTTAAATATATTTCATAAATATGTATATAAAGTCAATTTCAAATTTCAGGACGATCTTTAAATTTTCAAATTATTATCCGTCATTTTTATAAAATCATTTTTTTATTTTGAAAAGTATACCTATTGGTTCTCGAAATGAAATAAAATTAATGTATAGTTTCAAGGGGCAATTAAAATGAATGATTTTCCGAAAAGGGTGCGGATAGAAGATTTGAAGTCCTGGCTGGTATATCTTCCAGATCAAACTTGTCTGAGATATCAGTCTTTGTATGCTCATTACTTATTTAGTGCAGTCTCAAAAGCGAATAAAAAATTTGTTAACAAAAAAATATTAATATAATGGCAGGTAAACGATTTAACTAAGATCGTTGACCTCTGTGTAAATGACCTGACTCAAAAAATATTTAAATTTAACAAATTTCTCCAATAATATAATTATAATTTACAAAAAAAAAAACTTTTTGATGCACGATTAAAATCGTTCACCATACCTTATATGGTGAAGTATTATTTTTCGAAAGAACCTTAGAGTTTAATGAATTTTTCCCACCGCTCTAGATCCTTGTTGTCCGAATCAAATAATAATTAAAGATAAAAGAAACGAATGCTGGATGGATGAAAGGCAAAATCCTTGTTACCGTGAATCGCCCGGTGATCATGAATGTCATTTAATTCGGTATGAAAATCGAGATTTCGCATCCGGAGTGCTTAACCGTTGGAATGTCACCTGCAAATGCACCCGGGAGGGTTACCAATGGGATTCCCGATTTGGCATCTGCACTGGTAAGTAAGCAGCCTAACTATACAGTATACACTATACATATACGTACAATTTCTCTTTTTTGAGAATAAGTAGGAACAAACGTAAAACCCTATTAGTTTCGATACAATTTTTGTTGGTCAGAGCATTGGGTGTTGCTCGTAGACTGAATAAATGAATGCCACTAAATCCTTCCAGTAACTAATTACCTCGATCATGGTACTTTAACAAATTTCCCTATATTTAAACCTGTTTAAGGTAGTTGTTCCGCCAAATGCGTTTTCGTAGGATTTTTCTGAAATTTAGATATATTATTATTCAAATACTTGTGCATCGATTGGTGGCAAAACGAAAGTGATGAACAATACAGTTCGGAGATATTTAATTTCAAAAATCGATTTTTTCGGGCTCTTTAGCATTGCACTATACGGGATATCGGAAAGTTTACATACATATTTAATTATAATTAAGAAACCCTTGGTACAATTTTTATAAAAAACTAAACCAACATTAAACAATAACCAATACATATTTTAAGACAAGTTCATTCATAGTTACAACACAGTTTCTGAGATAATAAGGAATAAATAATGAAAAATGCATATAAAAAAATTCTCACTAAAAACATTTTGGCAACAGCGCATTTGTTAAACCAGCGAAAGAGGGAGTAAAAGCAGAAAGCGCGCGTGCGCTAGATTTTTTGAAAATTATAATTTTCATAAGATGTAACGTAGGCGTTGATTACATTTGTTAAAAAATAACAAAACTATATTTATAGAAATTTTTGAAAATATTATTATTTTTATTATTATTAGTTCACTCTTTAAAGTATATAAGTTTAATTTTTTTCTGGATAAGGGTATAGTTAATCATTTTTTACTTTACCATACAGGGTGTATGGTCAAGTATTGTGATCGTGCATGAAATAAGCGTTTTTTTTCTTCTTTTTTTTTCGAAATAATAATTGTTTTCTCAAAATGTCTGCTAGTCTGTTAGTTAGTCTGTGCGTTACCAAATTTTTGTGGACGAGCTAGCTGAAAAACTAGTGTGAATATCGAAACCAAATTTCACACCTAGTTTTGGTCCATTGTCATTAAGAGCTGGTTAGATTTTGGTGCATGTCGACCCAAAATTAAGGGGGGGGGTTAAAATTTAAAATTATAATCTTTTCAAACTAAAAAAAAAACAAGAAAAATGAAATATACAATAAAATAAACCTATAATAATGAAAATATTTTTTTCTGGGGCCAAAATTAATGGTGGGGGGGGGGGCGAAATCTAGGCCATTTTAGCAAACTCAACCAAATTTTATACACATAATCAGCGGACCCCCTAGAAGTCTAAAAATACAAAAACTAACCACCCAAATTTTTTTTTTTTTGAGGGGGGGGGAATTAAAATCTTGGTCCTTGTATCAAACTCAACCAAATTTTGTATACCTCCAATTGCATGCATTTTTCTAATCATGAGGAATTGTTATCATGAAAATCTAATTTTAGCTTAAATAACAATTTAAATCAAATAAACAAAAAATAATAACATGTTCTTGATATAAAAATAATTTTATTTTGAAAACATTTAATATTTATATCACATTCAGTACCTATATATCTTTGAAATATAGCCAAAACATAAAAAAATTAATACTAGAGATATATAAAAATAATTTTATTTTGAAAACATTTAATATTTATATCACATTCAGTACCTATATATCTTTGAAACATAGTTAAAAACATTAAAAAATTTATACTAGATATGAAGTCCAACCTAGAAAACAATTCTTTGTGGACAATCTTAAGTTTAGAGAATGTTTATCAATTTTTACCTATATAAATTTATATCTTTATCTCATTATATGAGGTTATATTTTATAAATAAACACCCGTTTCCACGTTTGCTCCAACCCATGTCATAAGAAACAATTATGTTAATAATGTTTCCTAGAGCAGCATCAAATTTAAAAAATTTCAATTTGAAATTTTCTAAAGGCTCTGATGAAGTTGAAGTAGAAGCAAGTGACGCTGAATTTGATGAGATATAGACAGGATGTAAAGATGTTGAAGATAGGTCAACTTTGAGAGCAGCTTTTAAAGAAATATACTCATCATAAATTTCTTGAGAAATTTCGCCTGGCATGAAAGAAAAAAATTATATTATTTTTTATTGTAAATAAAATTATTGTTTTATTAATTTATTATAAATAATCGATGAATTAACAAAATATTTATAATTGTCAATTTTAAAAATAATATCTTACAGAGCTTCACATAATTTCTCCACGTTTTCTACTACTAATCGACGTTCTTCTTCTGCAGCTCGTTTGCAACTGTCTTTGGCAGTGTCTTCTATAATATACCCAACCTCTCGTTCATATCTTTTAAATAATGATGATGAAATAGCTGGTATATCCAAGCAAGCCAGAATTTTGCTCACGCACGAATATCCAACTCCAGAGTGTATAGCTCCTAAAATCAGATTTAAAAATTTGTAAATCTAGTTCAATATTTTCATTATAAGACTTTATTATTATTTTTATTGAATCTGCATATTAAATATATATATTATATATATCAGGGGCGCAACCAGGATTTTGGAGTATATAAATTTAGCAGCCAGAAACCGTCGTAAACTCATACACCTAACTCTTATTTGGGATGCCAAACGTCGATTCAAATTATTTCCAGCTTATGCATATTTACCTATTGGCCAGCAGAAGTCTAATTTTCTTGGGCTATTAAATTTATCAAATAGTTTTTTTATTTTCATTTGTAAATTTGTTAATTTTTGCTTTTAGGTACTTTCATTTTTTCCTTGACCGGGGGGGGGGCTTCAGCCCCCTTATCCCCCCCCTCGTGGTTGTGCCACTGATATATATATATATATAATAATTTATTTTACTGCTATCAATAATTTTGTATTAAAAAAATTAAACTTACCTAGTGCAATTTTGGTATTTACGTCACTACATTTCACACCATCTTTAGATGTATGTTTCTTTCCAGTACTGACATGAGTTAATGTATAGCAATCTTGACATTTTATTGAAAAAATAGAATTCAAACCTAATCGCCTTTCATCAACAATATTTTTTAATAAAATATCTTTCTGACAGTGACAACAGGTTAGGTTATTCTCCAACTCGCCCACTTCAATTATTCGGGTACCTACATTAGCACTCTTAGTACACATTTTTTTCGTTTTTTTCCCTCATTCATTACCGCAACAGAATTTAATCGTTTATTTAGAACTTTTTGATTAATAAATCGACTTTTAAAATGTATTTTATCATTCATTTTATCTGTCATTTTAATGTCATGTATAAAAATATTCAATCTCTTTCAATGTTGCCAAATTTCTCAAACGAGCACGGGATTGGCTAGATTTGGTACAAAAACAGCAAAAAGTGTTGGCCTTATGAACTATGAATCCTTATTGACTGTTCTATATACTTGAGCATTAACTTTTTGCTGGTATTGTCGCGAAACAACTACCTTAACTTGATTACGAAAATAATAATACAAGACCTTTTAATAAAATGGCATTCAAATCGGTGGCGTCCATTCTATGGAAGCTGTGGAAGCGCCATTTTCTTTGTATTTTTTAAAATATAAATAAATATTTATTACTTTCCTATATCGTCGCCTTAGGGCCGGTTGTATGTCGCAAAGTAAATGCTTTTTACCACTAACACAGGGTAGATGGTAAATGGAGGAATTGGGATGGCCAATCAGATAACAGGCACTGTTAGTGGTAAAAAGCATTTACTTTGCAACATACAACCGGCCCTTAGAGTGTAAACCTGCTAACTCACAACAAGAATATTTTACAGGACAGACAAAAAACAAATAAAATTCGATCGTAATTATTATTAGCAGTTTTACTTGGACGATCCTGCTTCTCTTTTTCTTGCGAACTGTATTAATATGATATGTCATATATGATAAAAAATGGAGTTTACAGGTTTACATTTTCAGTTCTTGTCATCTAATTGGCCATCCCAGTCCCTCCATTTACCATCTACCCTTTATCGTATAGGATCTGAAATAAAAACATAAAATTAAAAAAAATGTGTGCGTCTTGGGACTTGCGACAGAAGTGATAACTTTCACCAACCAAGTATTTTTTTAGGAAGACAATTTCAAGGATAATTGCCAGGAGAAAAGAGAATTGAATATTTAATTTTAATAGTAGAAGAGTGGGGGGGGGGCAAAGGAATAATTATTAATATATTTAATGTTTCTGGATTTAAAATTAATTGTTGTCTTTCTTTCAGCTTAATTCAATTAAACATATTTCAAATTTACCGCGCCGCGATTATCTAATAAATTATATTTATTAAATACATAGCAATATATAATATATTCAATTATTTCCACACTTATAATAAAGTCTAATTCAAAAATATTCATTTTAGTAAAAGTAAAAAGCAAGGGTTTTTAAAATAGTTCTTTGGTCCAGTGGTAGAGTGCCTGCCTCAGATGCAAGAGGTCTCAGGTTCTAATATGACATCCGTCGAATCATTTTTTTTATTGAGATTTTCAGCTATCAATAATTACTTTAATTAAGAAAAAATCAATTAAGATGAATTTTGATGAGGTCCAGACCTAGCCAGATCGTTTTTGTTAGATTTTTGTTTCATCAAAATCGGTAGGGCCGTTTTCAAAATAGAACCAAGATACAAATATATATATAAATATATATATAAAAAATATACAATTTTTGCTCGTTTAATAAGAGTAGATATAGTAATATAGTGTGGAAGGCTACCGTATATAGAAAAAGCGCTCTCTAGCGAATGCACTTAGCAAACTCTTAGTTCTTAAGAGCTATCCAAAGAACAATTAGCCCAACCCATTGTCTGTCTGGGTACAATAGTAAAAGGAAAACCTTTTTTTAAACTCCAAGATTTGGATCTGTCTACCTGAGAATAATTAATTTGATTACGAAAAAACCCATTAAAAACAATTTTGTCGAAGATGAGACCGTGACAGATCGAATTGTCATCCCAAAAACCCCTAAGCCGTGAATTTCATTAAAATCGGTAGAGCCGTTTTCAAAATAGAACTAAGATACAAATATATATATATATAAATATATATATAAACAAATATACAATTTTTGCTCGTTTAATAAGAGTAGATTAAATTATTATTATTATTTTTTTATCTATCCTTTGTTTAGATATCGACGAATGTATTATTGGAGGAAAATGCGACTCGAAATCCGAAGAGTGTTTGAACATGCCGGGCGGGTTTACCTGTCTCTGCAAATGGGGCCTTGTCGACGAGAATGACGGCCAGGGGTGTGTGCCGAGCACGATTCTCGCTCTCGCTGAGAAACAAAAAGATCTCACTGAAGAAGAAACAATGTTTGAAGGGGATAAACCTGGTACGAGTTAACTTGAATATCTTTATCCAATTATTACTGATTCCGCGACATTTCAGCCCCCGACAAAATATCCTTCAGACAAAATATCTCATGACAAAATAACCCTTCCCCTCGTGAATCTTATGAGTAATGCAAATCGACTCCGGTTCGGTTAATATATATTAACCGAACCTCCGAAAATTTAGTCCGGGCGGGCTGTGTTTCGGGCTCCCATTTTTTTTCTAATCAAACACACATTGAAAACCGAATAGCCATTCGTCGGGCGGGGTATGCTTAGGGCTCCCATTTTTTTAGGATTATTGAAACTATACTAACTAAACTAACTGAAAATAATTAATTAGCTTTTGGAATTTCTTTAAAATATATTTTAAAGATTAAAACCAAAATTCAATTAGCCTGTAGAATTCATTAAAGAAAACAAAATCATTTGAAAACCCATTGTTATATTGTTTTGAAATCTAGGAAATTTCATCCTATTGAAATTATTAAAAGCCTATTTTTGAGCCTAATTTAACCTACATTTTCTATAATCTAATAATAAATTTTTTGCAACGAAATTTTCTCTGGAGAGCGACGGACTGGTAGAAATTTTAATTGAATGTAATGGAAGGCAGCCCAGAGGTAGTGAGGAAAAAAAAATTAACACATATCAAATAAGGTGTAATTTATTGGAATCCTTCCTCCTTTCCTTTCAAACCGACGTTTCGGAGGTTTTTCCCTCCTTCTTCAGGGTTTCAAAGGGTCAATGAATGAAACAAATAAAATGTTTCCTTCTTCTCTCCACAGTAGTGTTCAAAAACTTTCTTTATTTTTAACAAAGTCATAGAAAAACATTTTTTCCCTCCTTTTCTTAATTAGATACACCTTATTTGATATGTGTTAATTTTTTCTTTCACCACTACCTCTGGGCTGCCTTCCATTACATCCAATTAATAATTCTAATAATAAACTTTAAAAGTTTATATTTTTTAATTGGATAATTCTCCCCAAATGACGATTTTTACCTTATTTATTGAATTTTTACAAGACAAAAACTTTATTTTAATTTAAGTTGAAAGGTTCTTTTTGCCGAATAATTGTGTAGCAGAAGGGGACAATAAAATATTGTCTTCTGCTGAAAAAATAAATTTTTTAAATTCATTCATAAAGAGATAAACTTTGTCCTCTTCATCAATCTATTACATTTTTTTTTACTTATAGAAAGTGGTGTAGGTTTTAGGTGAAACATGATATTAATTAATAAACTAAAGGGTGTGTAGTTTCACTGTGAAACGCCTAAGGCGGGCCTTGAAGCTAGTATTATGATAATAATTGATAACGATAATGATTAATAACACTTTTAACAAACAATCAATAATTGTGTAATGTAAACATAGACGATAAATAAGTAAATATAGATGATAAATACTATATTATAGATAATAAAAATAATAAATTGTTAGCTAGAAAATCTAACGACAGACAGCAGCACTTTCAAACGGCTAATTAGCCGCCAAAATATGAAATATGATTATAAGCTTCTCACTTAATCTCTTTTGTATTCTCCCTTATACTGGGGAATATTTTGTCAGAAGATATTATGTCAAGGGATATTTTGTCCTTGGGATATTTTGTCGGGGGAGTTTTGTCGGGGGAGTTTTGTCGGGGAGTTTGTCGGGGGCTGAAATGTCGCGGTACCATTATTACTAAACCAGCTGCGAAGGCCGTCTTCGGAGGGCATATTGCAGGCCATAGGATAGGGGGCTATGTCCCCTGGACTCCGAAGTGGCTTTTAAAATAATAATTTTAACAAATTAAATTTGTTATTAATTGGACCGTTTATTTTATATTATTATTTTAATTATTATTGGCGTGTCGGCTACGAGGCCATTAACGCCACTATGATTGTTTTAGTTATACCTCTTAAGATTATTAAATTATTAGATAGCTAATAGATAAATAGGTAAATAAATAAAAAAATAAATAAATAAAAACAGGAATAAAATATACGTATGAAAGCCCCAGGGCCGTTTATTTTGATACAAGGTGTAAGTCCATTTTTTTGATATTTTGACCATGAAGGAGCACGTTTTCGACAAAGACCACTCTATACATTTTTAAACTAAATTAAATTTGCTACAATGCGAACAAAGTTTCATCTTAATTGGATAAACGGTAATCCGTGCCGCATTGAGGTTGAAGTTGACTTTTTTCAAAAAATCGCAGTTTTTCCTTCATAAAATGAAGACCAGTCATCCTAGAAACTTGATTCTTATCCCATTCTTTAGTAAATTTTATTGACTTGAACGTTTACTTGGACTACTTATTTGATAAAACACTTAGATTTATAGATATTCAGCATTTTCCATGACAGGATATGATCCGAATCCTCAGTAATGTCATGGAAAATGGTGAATGTCTATAAATCTAACACTTTTATCAAAAAGTAGTCCAAGTAAACGTTCAAGTAAATGAAATTTTCTAGAGAATGAGATAAGAATCAAGTTTCTATAGATGAGTGGTTTTCATTTTATGAAGGAAAAATTGCGATTTTTTGCAAAACTTTTTCAAAACTTCAACCTCAATGAGGCATGGATTACCATTTATCCAATTAAGATAAAACTTTGTTTTAATTGTAGCAAATTTAAACTAGTTTAAAAATGTATAGAGTGGTCTTGTCGAAAACGTGCTCAGAAAAATAGGCCAATTTTCAACTAGCGCTTGAGCCCGAACGGTTGGTCGGAGAAAAAAAACCTAAAAATAAAATTTGTAGGAGATTTTATGAACTTTCATTTTGAATAGAAAGGTTATATACGAAAAGTTGATATTTTTCGAGTTATAAGCAAAAAAACCACCAAAAATCGATATTTTGACCCTTTTTTTTGCATTTTCCACAATGTTGCGACACGAAATTTTGGTGAGAGACCTCTGATTTGGATTCAGCGGCCCAAAAAACATATATATATATATATATATATATGCAAAAAATCAGAACTACCCCAAAACTTTCCTGATAAAAACACAATTTGGCTGGACTAATGAAATAAAATAATAAAACTTGAGCAAGATGCGAGGTAGGTTTCACAAAAAAAAAACTGTGAAACCTACCTCGCATCTTGCTCAAAGTTTTATTATTATTTTAAAATGTTTCACCTAGAACCAACACCTAACTCCTTAAAAGTTATTAATGAAATAAAGTTTACATTGAATTTGAGGCTTCGACTTCAGAGATTAACACTTCCCCACTATCGACTGTCCTTGATCTTCTTGAGCTTGTGATAATATTTTTAGTTCTTGTTTTTAATAAGAGGAAAAAATTAATGAAATAATAAACCAATTTGCCATCTTGATCCTCTCAAGATCTCCGATATTTTCATATCAATTTTATTTTCATATTAATTAATCATTTAAATTTTCTAATTTTATCATTTTTATTTGTCATGAATTATTAGTGGGTTTTTAAAATTAAAAAAAATCACGTCGGCGATCATCGCCTAAGCCGATTTGTATAAGTAGTACCTGGAGCCACCGAGCGATGCACGGTAACCCCTGACCCCCCCCTTCCGAAACCATACACCTCGCCCCACTCCGTCCCACCCCCAACCGCGCCTCCTACCACCGTATCCCCCACAACTGCACCC
This sequence comes from Forficula auricularia, assembly GCA_024734495.1. Classification (NCBI taxonomy): domain Eukaryota; kingdom Metazoa; phylum Arthropoda; class Insecta; order Dermaptera; family Forficulidae; genus Forficula; species Forficula auricularia. The sequence continues at coordinate 2,468,736 of JALMQS010000058.1, forward strand.
CACCTCCTGCACCTCCCACATCCACCCCACCCCGCACCCAGTTTTTTCATTTCTAGCTTTCTAATGGTTCACATATTATGTGTATATTTGTTTACTCGTACACCAATTTGCCCGCATTCGTTCATATTGATAAACATTATAAAAAAATAAATAGGAAAATAATAATAAAAAAATAATCGTATAAAAACATAAAAATTAAATAAGATTTGTTTCCCAGTTATATAAAAAAAGCCACATCAACCACTTTATTTGTAAACACACCTGTTTTGTTATGATTTAGACACCTGTTGATTAAAAACAAACAAAAATTCCAAATTTTAATATAATATATTAATATTTGCTATAACCTATTAGTGGGTTTTAAAATTATAAAACCAATTAAAAATAAAAGATAATTGAAAAAAATGTAAACAAACTTTTTATTGAGATTTTCATATATAACTAATTACTTTAATTAAGAAAAGATCAATTAAGATTAAATTTGTCGAGGTCCAGATCTAGCCAGATCGCTATCTCATCCTCAAAACTTGTTAATAGAATTTGTTTCATCAAAATCGGTAGAGCCGTTTTCAAAATAGAACTAAGATACAAATATATATACAAACAAACAAATAAATATATAAACAATTTTTGCTCGTTTAATAAGAGTAGATAGATAGATATTTAGTATTCTGCACTTTAACTTGTATACCATTTTTACTAGATGTTAATTTTATTTCAGGGACCTCTAAACAGGCCGGGTCCTGTGCGGATGTATTTTGTATCTAGCATTTCAAATACCATTTACAAAAGTATCTTGTAACTAGTATTCCAGATACTTTTTATTAGGTATCTTGTACATTCTTCTTCCAAGTAGTATGCCTCAAAAAGAGGCGTCGTGATCGGTGTATAGTATTCTACTTCTACAGATGATGTTCATGGGATATATGTAGTGTAGTAAGGTCCCTCTCTTTTCTACACCGCAGTAATCCAACCATTAAAGCTGATACAGCCATGCTTGTATTAATCCGATCTTAAGTCGATCCGAATTCAATCTCCTTTCGCCTTAGTCCGGTACTGGCAGGTACAGCAGGAATGTTTATTGACTTTCCAGTCTAGATCCGCAGTGTTTAGTTAAAAAACAGGGTCACCTCGTGAAGGATGTGGTTCTTCACCACCCACGGACGGTCTTGATACAAGGGCCAGTCAGTCATGTGCGCTGACAACCCAAGTACCCTGATAGTAGTGAAGACCAGTGGAGATCCAAAGGTGCTGCCTCTACTCCTACCTTGACCCATTGTACATATATCTCTGTTTATTTGGATCAAGCAGAAGACAACTTGATTGATTTCTGCTTATAAGAGTTGTTTTATGAATTGTCCACTTGATAATAATCTCTCTTATCCCTGGTGGATAAGTTTCTTGAATCAAGCAAGTGGATTTTCATTACTTTTCTCTTGAGGGGGCGTTTCGTGACTAGTCTGCATTAACGTCAACACACGCAAAGATTATTATTGGTTCCCTCTAACCAATTCAATTCAATTCAATCATTAAGTTTCCTTTTCAAAATATTTACCCGCCCCTCTACGAGCTAAATTTATATGAATTAGATGGAGTGGAGAAATTGTGCTGATGCTGACTGACTCCAAATGACAAAAGCATCAAGCAGATATTAATGGATTTGATAACACGCCAAGATCTCTCTATAGAGAGAGAAATTGGAATCTGTGCATCTGTTGGCCGAAATTGCTTAAGGGAGGGGAAAACAGACCAATAATTAATATTAGTGGGAACATCAAAGGACTATAATAAATTAATCACTGATTTAATTCAATGGGAATAACTAATAATTAATCACACAACATACTTGACAAGAAACTATGTATTTGCGAAAATAAATAGGAAAAATGTCTTTGAGATTAAAAAAGAAATACTTGATGAATTTATTTTTAAAAATATTTAGTTGATTGGCCAAGTTAATGTCGAAATTATGTTATGTTATGTTAATAGTTTCTTAATAGGATTATTTGAGTCAGAAATTGTGTAAACTATGTTTAAAAAGGTCAATCTACCGGGTGAGTTTTTTATCTTGAGACAGTCTTATTACACAAAAACATTGAAAAAAGTTTCAAATAAAAGTTTATTTATATCAGGGGGGGAATTAAAGTACGCTATTGTTTACCGACCTAGAACAAGCTTTCAAGGGTATTTCGAGGTCAAGTTCTGTTTTTTAAATAGAAACCTATATGTTTCTGTACACATTCTTAATCTACACAAAAAACTGAACAACTTTTATGAGAACTATTTTTTTATATGACAACAAATAATAAAAAATATTAAATCAATTAGATCTCAAAAAAAATCTTAATAATTATTTTTAACAATCATTCAACTTAATTATCAAATAATAATGATCAAATTTTTTTGAAACGAAATTTTCTCTGGAGAGAGACGGACTGGTAGAAATTTTAATTGAATGTAATGGAAGGCAGCCCAGAGGTAGTGAGGAAAGAAAAAATTAACACATATAAAATAAGGTGTAATTTATTGAAATCCTTCCTCCTTTCCTTTCAAACCGACGGTTTCGGAGGATTTTCCCTCCTTCTTCATGGTTTCAAAGGGTCAATGAATGAAACAAATAAAATGTTTCCTTCTTCTCTCCACAGTAGTGTTCAAAAACTTTCTTCATTTTTAATAAAGGCATAGAAAAAAAATAGAAATATTTTCTCTCTCTGTTATGTCCAAAAATATATCTCTATCTAATTTTGAGCGTTTATAATCAAAGTCAGTGTCATAAATCTTTTGAAATTCGTCACAATCAGTAGCATTCTCCTTTCTATCAATAGCAAATGTTTCCATTTGAGACAATATTTTAAAATTATTATCATCAAACCTACTTTTTAAACTGTTCATAGTTATATCTATTATTTCTAGAAATATAACTTTACGAGCTTTTCGTGCGTGCCTTCGGCACGCTCTCGAAGCTCGGCCCTCCGGGCTGGTGCCCTGGCGGGCAGCGTCTCGGTCCAAAATTTTATTCCTCTTAAAAAACCACACTCCAAATGTATACCTGTAAACTACCGAAAATACATAGTCTCTTAAAAGTTTCACCTCATTTTCGTCCTGACACAGCTACAGAAATGAGGCTCTAGATATGAATCTGGTAGTATTTTTTTTCTATAATCTACAGCATTGTGATATTTTTTGTGTGGAAATATGTAGATTTATTTAAATAAGTGGGATCGTGTGAGGAGGAGAATTATATTATATCATTTTTTTTAAATTTGGGATCGATAATCGATATAAGGCTCCAAATATTTAAAAGAGGTCAATCAGGTGTTGTTTGTATGACAGGCTGCTCCCTCCAGTATTGCCATGAGAAACTCGGGCATGCGTGTCTTAAGTCGTTCAATTTTGTAAAAATCAAAAAATAAGAATAACAAAATTTAGATTTTTAATAAATTATAAAAAAGTGGCAAATTTTAAAAAATAATCAAATAATATATAAAATATAAATCAAATAAGATGTGATTAATTTCTTTTTCTGTGCGCAAAGAAAAGCGAATTGAATATTTAATTTTTGAGTGGTGAGGGGGGGGAATAATTATCAATAAATTTAATGTTTCTTAATTTAAAATCAATTGGAGTCTTTCATTCCAAAATTCGAGTTTCAATTACAATTATATTTCAAATTTGCCGCAAAGACGGCATCAGAGCTCCCTGACGGCAGCATTACGTCAGCGTTGCGGCAAATTAATCTAGATAAATATATATAGTATATAACGCGCCACTATTTAAAATTAAAATTCATCAATCGTCAATAATTACTTTTTTTTAAAATTAATCCATTATAAATTCCATGTGGGGCTCAAGGCTTTGGGCACACACAAAGTCGGCGCCTATGTTTTTAACCGACTTTAAAAAAAGGAGGAGGTTCTGTATTCGATTGATTTTTTTTTTTTTTTTTTTTTTTTTTTGTGCCTATGTTACCTCATATTTCCCTCAATTGTGGACCGATTTTGAAAAAAAAATTTGCATTGGGTCCAGTCTACCTTCCGATTGGTCCCATTTTTTTCATAGGTGTTAGACCTTTTTTGTTAGGTTTGTTCAGGACTAACTTCTTTGTTTATGAACCGATTTCGATGATTCTTTTTTTATTGGAAAGGGGGCATCTTAGGGATGGTTCTTTATTAATTTGGTCAAGTTCTGATGATAGGATCACTATTAATAACATCACTAAAAAGAGAAAAATAAAAAATTTTAAGAAAAAATAAAACCGACTTCAAAAAAATTAAATGCAACAAATAAAATACACTAAAAGGTATAAAATAATTATTATCTTATTTAGTTACAACTAAACGACGAAATATTAACATGAAATTACTTTTTTAAGTCGGTGCCAAACATATACCTTTTATGAATCGCACTCGACCGATCTTATTTAATACGTTTGGTGGGTACGCTCGCTTATAGGTATAGTTTGTTTGGCATCGACTTCAAAAAGTAATTTCATGTCAATATTTCGTCGTTTAGTTGTAACTAAATAAGATAATAATTATTTTATACCTTTTAGTGTATTTTATTTATTGCATTTAATTTTTATGAAGTCGGTTTTATTTTTTTCTTAAAAATTTTCAACTACAAATAAGAACGAAATTGAAAAGTTTTTGTTTTGCCGAGAGTGCGGCAAAGGATTTTTGGCCATTGGAGACCACAATTTCCGGTTTTATGTCCTAAATCCGGTATCCAACTATTAAGGGCATCGATTACTTGCACCTAGAAGTTACAAAATAAAATTAACTTTTTTTCTTTGAGATACAAGCTCTCAAATAGTCAGGACCCAGACAGGCCATCGCAATATTTCCACATTATATTCTATAGAATATAAATGTGAAAATAAAAAAAAACTTAAATCTTTACATTAATTATTAAATTATTTTGATGAAACTTGGCTCTTACACATTTGGCCATTAGAGGGTAAATTCACTACTTTTTCGAACTTTACCTGTTTTTTCACACAAGTATATTTTTTAACGAAAAAATATCTTTCTATGGATTTATACTTTTATTAAAAATAAAAAAGCTAATAAATAAAACAATTTTTTCCCATACTTATTTTAAAATTACTTTTATAATGAAAAATTTACAAAAAACAGTCACAGAACAGGGTAAAAATATATATATACATGTATATATATTTTAATCAACATAACTTTTCTTTCATATAAAATGAAAAAAATCCTTACATTTTTTATTTTAATATTTTATCATTTAGATTTGAATAAGAAAGAATGAACAAGAGTTTTATTATTATTTTTTTTTTTTTTTGATATACAGGTGGATTTAATTTTTGTAATAATGGTTGTGTATTGATTGGGAAGCTGGTTGCATGATGGTAAAAGATCAAAGTAGAAGGGGCCCGGAAGGAAGGAAAGACGGAACGGAAGTGAAGGGGACGGGGCGGGGGTTTCTTCAACTGGCCACAATGGGAATAATTACTGCCAAATGGGGGAGATAGCCCGCTTGACACATGTTACACTTGGCAAGGAAATTATTCTAGAAGACCTGGCTGAAGTTTCCTTTCAATTGAATCCTTCGAATCAGGGGGAATATAACCGGAAGGGAAGAATTTATTCTAACAATAGGTAGAATATAGGAATGGAATTTATTACTTTCAAATTTATATTCAATGAATATCATGGAGAAGTATTGCGATGGCCAGTCTGGGTGCTGACTCTTTGAGAGCTTGTATTTCAGAGAGGAAAAAAGTTCATTTAAGTGGATATCGATAATGAAGTCCAAAAAAGAAGAAGATAATTTATACTATCTTTTTATTCATAAAACCGACGTTTCGGAGGCTATTCCCTCCTTCTTCAGTGTTAAGAGGTATAAAAGGTGTGGATAGCGGAATATCACAATGATAGATAATTTTATAGATAAAATATATAAAGCGTTTTATTGAGGTTGCACATTATTACAATAAATAGAATAGTACATGAGGAAAAAGCAATATATAGCATGTTACATGGACTCGAGTAGAAAATGAAGTGAGAAATAAATTAAGTTAAGATGGTCAACACCGGAGTGGCGCTGATGTCATATCGGATGTGCCAATATTATACATATATTTTAACATTCCGGGTTTTGAAAAAGGAATAGCCTCCGAAACGTCGGTTTTATGAATAAAAATATTGTATAAATTATCTTCTTCTTTTTTGGACTGCCTCATCGATATCCACTTAATTCACTTATCAGATCGTCTCCAAAAATTATTCCAAGTTCATTTAATTTTGTAACTTCTAGGTGGTCCTTAATAGCTAGAAAATGGATTTAGGACATAAAACCGGAAATTGTGATCCCCAGAAGCTAAAAAGGGGCCAAAAAGTCGATTGGTCAGTGCGTAAGTATGTACGGTCCCCTACGTTTCGCAACCATAAGTTTCAGGGCTACCAAATTCGAAACTTAAGCTCAATATAAGCTAAAAAGAGTACAGCAAGCTTTTGGTTGAAATCGGAAAACCGGAAGTGGGCATTTACATGAAAGATTTTTCATTTTTTTTTATTTTCTCAAAATCGGCTGTAACGATTTTTTAAAAATTAGTTTATTTATCAAGTGTCATGAGTTATTAGTTGTGTCAAATTTTTAATCCGATTAATTTTGTATCTGTAGAGACTTATGGTTGCGAAACGCAGGGGGGTACATTCTTACGTACGTAAACATCAACTTCCGGTTTGTCTATTTTAGCCAAAATCTTATTATTGTTCTTGTAGCCTCTAGATAGCTTTAGTTTCAAATTTCAAGGCACTGCGACTTTCCGAAAGACTAAATATAAACGATTAAAATAAATTTATTTATTTTACGACACTCCTAATTTACAAACCTTTCCTTTAATTCAACGGGATTAAAAATTTGACACAACTATTAACTCATGGAACTAGATAAATACACTAATTTTTAAAACAATGTTTATAGCCGTTTTTGAGAAAATCAAAAAAAAAAACGAAATAAAGTAAGGGGATGTAAATTAGTAGTGTCGCGATGACTTCAAATAAATGAAAATGTGAAAGTCGTGTGGTGAACCCACCAGTTGATTTTTTTATTCATAAGCTGATGTGGCTATCCACATGCCTTTCGCATACACCTGGCCTCTCTCTTATATTTAATATTGAATTAAAATAATTTATAATTAAACTGCGCTTCAAAAAAAGTGGAACACCATTGAAAACATTTTGAACATTTTTATGAGGCAGGGATTCAAACTATGGATTGGCCAGCTTGCAGTCCGAACTTAAATCCCATTGAGCATGTATGGGCAGGGGCAAGCCGACTATATGGCAAATGTGGGCAAAACACACGGGCGGCCAAGTCAAAGGGCGCCAAAACAGCTAGACTGACACTAAGGGCCGGTTGTGTGTCGCAAAGTAAATGCTTTTTACCACTAACCAAAGGTAGATGGTAAATGGAGGGGCTGGGATGGCCAATCAGATGACAGGAACTTTTAGTGCCTGTCATCTGATTAGCCATCCAGTCCCTGCATTTGCCATCTACCTTTGGTTAGTGGTAAAAAGCATTTACTTTGCAGCATACAACCGGCCCTAAGACTTATTTTGATAGTTCTAATTATTTTAAGTACCCCCTCCCACCCAATTTCGGCTCCCGAAAAAATAATAATTCTCTTTTTTATTATAGGTTCATTTTATGGTATATTTCATTTTTCTCGTTTTTTTTTTTTTTTTTTAGTTTGAAAATCTTATAATTGTAATTTTTATCTCCCCCTTAATTTTTGGTTCTATTTCATCCAAATTCTAATCAGCTCTTAATCTGAATGCACCAAAAACAAAACTACATGCGAAATTTCGTTTTGATGTTCACACTAGTTTTTGTGCTAGTGCGTCCACAAAAATTTGGAACGCACGTACCTACTATTCAAATAAACATTTTGACAAAACAGTTATAATCTCAGAAAATATAATTTTTTCCATGTTCACTTATTAAGGCTTTTTTTAGATCGAAATGCTATAATTTCCCCCAATTTTTTACTTGAAGACATGGAGGAATGGGGTTAAAAAATGAAAATTCTAACTATTGGACCAATTTTTCATTTTTTTAACCGACGCAAAATTTTGTCCTCTTTAATTTACTATAGAACGGTTATTTAGAAAATATGAACTGTTTTCGAGTTATAAGCGAAAAACTGGAAAAAGTCCGAAAATTTCGAGGTAATTCGGCCACCAAAAGTTGCCCCCCACAATTTCGAGGTCAGAAACTTAAATTTGGCATACACACACCATACCAAACGATCCTAGAAAAAAAATCTTTTCCCGCAATTAATGTAAGCTGAAACGCCCCTATTTACTGGGCTATTAGTGGGTTTTAAAACAATTATTTAATTATATAACTATATATAACCAAACTTCTTGAGGATACAAATTCTCATTTAAATAGGTGTTGCTTATATATAGTTATATAAATAAATAAAAAATTCTCAAAAAACTAATCAAAAAATAATTATTTAAATTTTCTAATTTTAATAAATTTTATTTGTCATGAACTATTAGTGGGTTTTAAAATTAAAAAAAAATCACGGCGGCGTCTTCGCGCAAGCCGATTATAATAAGTATAGATATTTAGTTTTGTACACTTTATCCACTTTTAATAAGCGTTTATTTTATTTTGAGTACATTTTCAGGGCCTTCTAGACAGGCCGGGCCTTGCACGGGTGCACCTGTTGCACCTTTCTAGTTACGACATTATCTTCAAATATTGAAATTGAATAGAATAAAGACGCTGCAATGAAAACTTACATTTACATATAAATATATATATAATTAACTTAATTCTATAAATTGATAGTAAAATAATACTTTTTCATTCATAGCTACCCTCGGAGAATTGTTTAAGAAAATATTTCACAAGAATAAATCAAGCAATCTGGCGAAAAATAATGTAGTATTTCATATTTTATTAATCAAAATGTTTTTAAATGTGATTTTATTATAATACGTATATATATAATGTAAAAAAAAAGTGATTAAATAAAGAACAATCTAACTTTTTTGATACAGTGCCATAAATTAGATTTTTATTTCTATTATTTATGGTAAATAGAAACGGTACGTATAATAATTATTTATTCAAGAATAATTTTAAATATAATTTTCGAAAAATTAGGTCTAAAGTATTTTGAAAAGATTTAGTGCCCAGAGTAGCGAAGTTGTTGATTCATGACCAAGGGCGGATCCAGGAATTTTTTATGGGGGGGGGGGGGGGAGAATGTATATAAGGTGCCCGATGTATATATGATCTACTTTTTATCTCGAAAGTGTGTCGCGATCGAATTGTCCAAGCGGGAGGGGAGGGGGGGGGGGGGGGTCAGAGACGCCCCCCCACACACATAGAACTTTATTTTCAATTTAAATTTTTTTTTTTTTTTAATTTTTTTACAAATTTCATATCTCATATTTTAAGTTCATTCAAATAAAAAAAATAAATAAAAAAATTGTTATAAATTCCCTGTCGATTTGGCCGCCGTTTTTTGGCCTCTGCGTGCGACGCACGTGTTGCACTCCCGCCAGGCACGGGCCTGTATGGGGGGGCGGTCACCCCCTCCGTCCTCCCCCTGGATCCGCCCTTGTTCATGACTAGAAATTAATGAGGTTGTGCTTGAAACAAATAACCATATACATTGGTCCTTATTTTTGGTATTGTTGGGAGAGGCACCATTTATCTAAAATCTCTAAAAAGTCTCTACAAATTACTTTTGAAGCCATTGGCGTAGATAGTTAATTTTCCTAGGGGGGACAGCCGCAGTGGCTAGGGTTGAGCGAGGTGTGGGGATCGCCCAACCATCCAAAACTCCAATTTTTCCTTCATAAAATGAAAACTACTGATCCTAGGAGGTTGATTCCTATCTCATTCTGCACGATGTCATGACGCTTTTTAGGATTTGGATCATATTCTGTCCGGATAATGTAGGATATCTATAAATCAAAGAGTTTTAACAAAAAAGTGCTCCAAGTAAACATTCAGTCAATAAAATTTTCTAGACAATAAGATAGAAATCAAGTTTCTAGGATGAGAGGTTTTCAGTTTTATGAAGGAAAAACTGAGATTTTATGCAAAAAATTGAATTTTTTCAAAATTTCAACCTCATTACGACAAGAGTTACCATTATCCAATTAATATGAAACTTTGTTTAAATTGTAGCAAAATTAATCTAGTTTAAATATGTGCAAAGTCGTCTTTGTTGAAAACGTGCTCCTTGATGGTCAAAATGTGAAAAAATAAAAAAAAGTGTGAGTTTTAGGGATATTCAAAAGTGATCCCGGGGGGTTTTTTTGGATCCCCATAAAAAATCGAACTACTATAACAATTTTCCATTTATTTTTTTTAATCAACGCGAAAATGTGTCCTCTTTAATTTACTATAGAACGGTTATTTACAAAATATGAACTGTTTTCGAGTTATAAGCGAAAAACTGGAAAAATTCCAAGGTTTTTCAGCCGCCAAAAGTTATCCCACATACTTTCAAGGTCTCAAATTTAGATTTGGCATACCCACACAATACCAAACGATCTAAAAAATCTTTTCCCGCAATTAATGTAAGCTGAAACGCCCCTATTTACTGGGCTATATGGGAAGATAATTTTTTTTGAGGTCCTCATTTTTCAATCTGTATTCATTTTTTAAGAATAAAATTAATCTCATATCATAAATAGTTATTGAGATATTTACTCGATTTTTCTAGGGGGGGGGGGTCAATGCCCTCCTTGCGCCCCCTTAACTACGCCCATGTTTGAAGCCCATAATTTTAAAAATTTTCGCGGGAGTAAAAAATCAATATCACTTGTTTTATATTTGAATTTTCGCGCGCTAAAATCACAAAGAATATAAAGCTTTATATTATTAGATTAAATCTATTATTAAAACTATTAAAGATTTGAAATTTAATATTTTTAAATTGAAATGTAAATCACACAAATAATTTATAATGATTAATTGTTTTTATCAAAAGTAAAATTTTTATAAAAATTAAATACCAATTAAAAACTACGTCGTTTTACAAAAAAAACAATGACTTTATAATTAAAAGGTTAAAATAAATAAACATGATTTATTTATTTGTTTATCTTTTTTTTTATTAAAAAAAAATTCTGTTTCCACCTGGCAACACAGCGTTCGTAGCTGACCTGTTTTGACAGGAATAAAACTTTGCCTAATTAATAAACTTATAGTCCTCAATACGAAAATATTCTCTGTCTAAAAGTTCAGTGAAAGAAAGTAGTAAGACGATGTTAACCCATTTAATTTGCCTTAATCATTTTATTAAATTTTCTAGTGATTATAAATTAATTATATCGAAGACTAAGTTCAAAAATAGTGCTTAGCCTTCCACATTTTTCAAAAATTCTCTTTTTTTCATCTTTTTAAAACCGATTTATCTTCATCTTCCAATTTAAATTCTTATTTGCTTATTTTTTTCTTATAATTTATTAATATATATTCTCCTAATAGTCTATTTTTCTAATCTTACTTTTGCTATTTTCTAACAAACATTATGGATAAAAATCCGGATTCCAATACTGTAAGTATATTTTGTTTGAAAAATAATTTAAAATCTAATAATGTATGACCTTTATTGTTGAACAATTGTTGCGTCATCTGTTTTCTAAATTGTTGCTTGTTTATTTATTTATCAAACAATTGCCTATTATTGAAAAACAATTTGAAAAGTTTCAACACAGTTATTTTTACTCTGAATTGGAATGTATTTTATCATAAAACAGGTGTTACAAATTTATTATATTTATGATTGTAGACATCCGATATATATTCCCCATTCAAATATTTTGACACCAGAACAAACTTTTTGTTTTTGTGTTATCGTCAGTTTTGGAATCCATACATCTTTAAGGGCTAAAAAAAGTTGATGTTTTTTATCTTATTAACAATTTCCTGAATTTTCTGCTGTTTATTTATCAAACATTTGACTCAGTTATTGAGAAACACGGCCTCTTTGAATCAAACTTTCCACTCCATTATTGTTTTTGTGATTTGGGATGTATTTTATTTTAATTGGGCAAAAAAATTATATCCAGAAAAAAGAAAATACTTTCAGGAGTTGTAAGATTTCACTTTTTACTTTCACATTTATATTCTATAGAATATAATGGGAAAGTATTGCGATGGCCAGTCTGGGTCCTGACACTTTAAGAGCTTGTATCTCAGAGATGAAAAAAGTTAATTTCATTTTGTAACTTCTAGCTGGAAGGAATCGTTGACCTTAATAGTTGGAAACCGGATTTAGGACATAAAACCGTAAATTGTGGTCCCCAGAGGCCAAAAAGGGGTCCAAAATCCATTGGTATGTGCTTATGTATGGACCCACCCCTGCATTTCGCAACCATAAGTCTCAGAGCTACAAAATTCGAAACTTAAGCTCCATATAGGCTAGAAGGAGTACAGTAAGCTTTTGGTTGAAATCAGAAAACCGGAAGTGTACATTTACTTGAATTATTATTATTTTCTCAAAAACGGCTACAACGATTTTTTTTTTAAATTAGTGTATTTATCAAGTGTCATGAGTTATTAGTTGTGTCAAATTTTTAAAACAATTGTTGCAGCCGTTTTTGAGAAAATAAAAAAAACGAAATAAAGGAAGAGGGTGTAAATTGGTAGTGACGCGCAGACTTCAAATAAATGAAAATGTGAAAGTTGTGTAGTAAACACACCAGTTGATTTTTTAAAGCAATCGTTTTTTTGCCAATATCATACATTTATTCTATTTTTGAATGTAGAAAATCGAAAATCTTTTTTTGGCTGGGAATTCAAATATTTTGGCACCAGAACGAACTATATTTCTATATGTCATCTTGGGTATTGTAGTCCAGATACATAGGGGTAATAAGTGTTGATATTTATTTTTATTGTTTTAATAGAAAACTAAAATTTCTGTTTATTTATGAAACATTTAGAAATCCAAATATTTTGGTACTAGAACGAACTTTTTGATTTTCTGTTATCGTGGGTATCGAAATTCGGACACATGGACTAAAAAAAAATGTTTTTATTATTTTAATAGAAACCACAATTTCTGTTGTTTATTTATGAAACAATTGCCTAGTATTGCGAAACATGGCCTCATTGAAAAATTTCCACTCATTGTTTGTGTGATTAACCAATAATTTCGTATTTTAATTTAACTAGGCTATCTTAAAAAAAAAAAAAAAATGGTTCAAAACTTGCTATGATGATATTCTCAAATTTTATTGTTTAGGCGATTTTTTGATAGAAAATTATTTAACATAGAAATTCAGACACCAAGCACCCCCACACCATGCAACCGCGCCCCACCCCAACAGTACACACCGACCCAAGCGCCCCACCCCCGCTACGCCCCCTGGACCCCCACCCATGAACCCACCACTCCACCAACCCCACCAATGCATCCCACCCCCACACCATGCACCCGCGCCCCACCCCAACACTGCACCCCGACCCCTGCGCCCCACCTGGAAATCCAGCCCCGTACCATACTCGCCCCACACACCTGCTACGCCCCCTGGACCCCCACCCCTGAACCCACCACTCCACCAACCCCACCAATGCATCCCACCCCCCACACCATGCACCCGCGCCCCACCCAAACACTGCACCCCGACCCCCGCGCCCCACCTGGAAATCCAGCCCCGTACCATACTCGCCCCACACACCCGCTATGCCCCCTGGACCCGAACCCCCACTCCACCAACCCCACCACTGCATTCCACCCACCCCCGCACCCTTTTTTGCATTTCTAGCCTTCTAATGGCCCACATATTATGTATACAAAATTTGTTTAAGTTTGATCCAATAGCATGAATTTACATTTTTTGACCCTCTCGCTCATTTTGGATGGTTAGTTTTTGAATTTCTGGCTCTCTAGAGTGTCACAAATTATGTATACAACATTTGGTTGAGTTTGCTCCAAGGGCAAGAATTTACATTTTTCCAACCCCCTCCCCCCTTTTTTTTTGGGTTGTTTTTTGCTAGAATTTTTTTAAATAAAACTTGTCAGAAATCTCATTCCTTACAACTTTGCTCATAATAAAATTTGCCGTAGAGTTAATAGTTTAGGAGTTATTTGATAATTTCCCTTCGTGCGCCCCCTCAAACCCTCTTTTGGGCTCAAAATGTTATATATCAATAAACGTAAGTTAGATGACATTTGTTCCAAATATGAAATTTCATAATAATCCCTTTAGCCGTTTTTACGTGAATCGTGAGCAACTTTTCGCGGAAACCACCCAAACAGACAAAGCGGAATTTTGTTGAGGGTGTTTTCGTTCATAACTTTGCTTGAAACTTGTGCAACCACAATTTGGCGTGATTTGGACCAAAGTACAGAAAAAACCTTAATTTTATATATGATAGATAGATATATTAAAAACAATTATTATACTTTACAAAGATGACGTATACAAATCCTCCTCTAATTTGTTTCGGTTCCATTGAAAATTGTTTCACTAATAAAAATTGTTCATTTTTTTTGTTTCAGGTTTCTCACCATCAACAACAACAAAGAGAAGTAGTTGTGAATTTGAATGAATACAAAGATGGTCCGTTTTCTGATGTTGTATTTAAACAATTAGCCCGGGTAAATGGTGAAATTAATCGAATGAATAAACAAAGTTTGGTAGCCAAATTATCACAATATAATTTAAGTACAGAAGGTGATATGGATATTTTGAAAAAACGATTGAAAACTTACAATTTAAATAAAGCATTAGCGAAAACCAATTTGTTTAAAATCACACATCTTCATCCGTATTATGTTATTGTCGATTTTGAAGCAACTTGTGAAGCGGTTAACCCTCTTAATTACCAGTAAGTATCCTATATAATTCGAATTCTTTGTTGTTTTGTTTTTTTCGGGTTATTGAAAGCAGACAGAGAGAGGCAGGGGCGGATTTAAGAGACCCAGGGCCCCTAAGCACTTGAACATTTGCCCCCCCCCCCCACTATCTCGAAGCTATTTTGAAAATTTAGCAAATTAAATGCACTAGTACAGAACATATTTTTTTATTTTTTATTTATTCAAGAACATTGTATTTGTAGGGGCATCTAGCCTTTTTAATGTACAATATTAGGCCAATTTAATTACAAAGAAAATAAACAATATGATACAAACAGATCAAGTAAGAGAAAAAAATTTAAAAAGGGAAACAACAATTATATGGAACAAAAACAATAAATATACTGAATATAGAGAAAAGAATAAAACTAAAAAATGACAGCGATATTTGTTTAGCCAGAGATTGTGATTGCATACTTGTATGATATTTGTAATGCCTGTTGTAGATCCCTTGTGTTCTTTTTAGGTTGAAAAAAAAAAGATTCCGCAACCGGGGCCCCCAGGCCGGCTGGGCCCCTAGGCCCGGGCCTTGTGGGCCTAGGCGGAAATCCAGCACTGGAGAGAGGTAGTTCTTTCACAAATGCAAAAATTCAAGAAGTCATTAAAAGCCTAATAAACACACTGTTAAAATTTGAAAGAAGATTTACCACACCAAACATGAAATAATTGCAATTAAAAATGAAATTTTTTATATATGGTAGATTGGTAAAGGGTGGGAAAATGATCATTATTTTCTTTTCTTTCATTGAAAGACTTTCACCATCTTGGTGAAAAACTAATATTTGTTAGAATAATATATTCGGAGTAACTTAAAAAAAAAAATAGAAATTATTTACCACCTAGTTTTGATAAAAAATTAAAAAAACAAACATATTTGGGCGATTATTTTTAGTGGAGGGGATATAAGATCAATGGCTTGGAAACGATCCATTCATAAAGAGGATATAGTAGTGCGAGAAGTACAATCACGTTAAAAAACATAACCTAAAATTTTAGCACTGTTCATATTTATAGAGTGGTTATGAGACAAAAACTTTTTCTGAAAGAACTACCTTAAAGTCTAGAGCAGTGGTTCCCAACCTTTTGTGGCCCATCTCCCCTTTCTGGATGTTGAATAACACCTATCGCCCCCTTTTCATTTTCATTGTATGCCTAATTTTAATTTTTTTTTTTTTTTATGATAATGATGAGAGAAGGAGTTACACCAAAAATGTGCAACCTCTAAAGGCCTGGGTTGGCCCCTCCATCGGTAAAAGAAGAAGAAATAATTTTATGGGTTGGGCGGGGGTCGAAGGTATCTGTGGATACGGGTCTTAAATAGCTGAAGGTTATAAGTCGCGGGAAAGATGGTGGCAGGGAGCGAGTTCCAGTCTCTGGAGGTCATAGGGATAAAAGAGTTGGCGAAAGCGCTTGGTTCGACTTTTTATCCAATTCGACAGTGAAGGGGTGCTGAGCGTTAGAAAACCGCGTGTTTCTCGTAAAGAGGGCATTAGGGGGATAAGTGATTCGATCGAACAGACACCGTGATAGCATCTGTAGTACAGGGAAAGGGCAGAAACGGTTCTTCGGTGAGCCAGGGAGTCGAGTGAGTTGGTTAGAGCCGGGTCTCCTATTAGTTTAATTACTCGCTTCTGAATTGCATCCAGTGTATCAAGAGAATGCTTGGATGCACCCCTCCACAGATGTGAGCGTAAAAGAGTGACGTAAAGTGTAAATAATAAAGCATTCTTATTATTTTAAACAATTTTATTGCCGTATATAAAAACAACCAAAGCAATTTTATCCGGTCACTCTTAAATAAAATAGAAAACAATTAAAATGTACATTTTTTACAGATTTTTTTTAAGAACAAAGAAATGAAATAATTAACTAAGATCATTGACGTACATTTAAAAAACAGGAGTACATGTTTTCATTTTTAAATTGGAATCTGGAAAAATTGAGAAAGTTGACAGTTAAAATTTGAAAAACTAAATGAAAGTTTGAAAACTTTGTTATTGTTTTATTTTACTTTTTCAATGGCTGCCTTGTGTTTGGTGGATTTCAGTTAAAGCTTCAATATCTGGCTTTATGTTCTTCAAGTTCAGGCGCAAGTCTCCTTTGAGGCAAATGTTTTTCCCCACAGTCTCGTTATCTGACACCCAACATTTTTTAAGCGTAGGAAACTGAATCATCTCTTTACGGCCAATATTTACCTTGTGAATATCAAACTTGGTGATGGCAACTTCAACTGTACAGGATCTACTGTACAGTACTATTTTAATTCCCCCTTTGAATATTCATCGCCCCCACTTATGTATTGCCCCCCTGATAACCCAGATCGCCCACTTGGGGGCGATCGCCCCCAGGTTGGGAACCACTTGTCTAGAGCTTCATAATAACATACACAACGAGCTATTTTTTAGGGTTCTGAATCAAAAACGGCAAAATGAATCTCTTATTATAAGACTTTTATTTAACTGTCTTCTATGTTACAGTCCTCTTATACTAATAAAGATTTGAAATTGATTATTAGTTGATCTGCAAAGAATCGCCAAAAATTTCCGGCCTATCTATCTATTCAAAATACCCCAAAAAATTGTGTATACTAAATGTTTTTTATATTATTCTCATTTTTTCTGGACTTAATTTAATAATCCTGATTTAAATATTGTTATAAACTTTTTTTTAGTTTAGTAATTAATGGTTTATTTTGTTGTATATAAACATAGTTAAGCCGGAAATTTTAGATGCCTACGGCTTATGCTTATACCATATATTCCCTTTGATTGATTTTCTTTTTAATATTATTGACTAAATTGGAATCGATCGAATTTTTCTGATTGATATTCGTTATAACTTTAATTCTAATGAGTGGATGATTGTATCTCGTAGTCGGATTATTGAAAAAATGATATCAATCATTTCTGATATCTGATAAATGATTGCGATCTGATTTTTGATTTCGTATATGGAATCATGTTAATCAAGGAAATTATAATTATTGTATATGAAACTTTTTTGTTCAACTGTATCTAACGTTACAGTCCTGTAGCTTTTATAATAATAATAGAATTTGAAATTGATTAGTTACCATAGAGTTCGAGGATCTACAAAGAACCGCCAAAAATTCCCGACCTATCTATCTATTCAAAATACCTAAAAAAAAACCTGCTCTACTAGGATGTATTTCATGTTTATCTCTCATTTTTCTCGATCATAATTTTAATAAATTCTGATTTAAATATTGTTATAAACTTTTTAGCTATTAAATATTAATTAATAAGTTTGAAATAGTTTTCGGAAACGGACTGTTAAGTTAATTACGCCAGGATTTGAATCATACGCGGATCAAGGGGGGGGGCGATGAGGGGCCCCCAAAGCATTGAGAGATCTTTACATTTTTTATATGTTTATTTACTTTTTTCTTTTATAACATTAAATTTTAAAAATTGAAGAAAATAAAGTTCTATGCGGGAGGGGGCGGCGACCCCCCCCCCCGTTTGGACAATTCGACCGCTGTTTTCCACACTTCCGAGATCAAAAGCAGATCTTGTAGCCACCGGCGACCGCCTCTCCCCCCCCCCCTCCCAAATCAGAAGGTCTGGATCCTCGCCTGATTTGAATGAGAGCAGTCCAGATTCAATATAAGAGAAATTATATCTAACAAGCTGAAGAGTAAGTAAGTAGATAGCAATTACAAAAATTCTTAGATT
The DNA here is from genome assembly GCA_024734495.1 of Forficula auricularia. NCBI lineage: Eukaryota > Metazoa > Arthropoda > Insecta > Dermaptera > Forficulidae > Forficula > Forficula auricularia. The sequence continues at coordinate 2,487,303 of JALMQS010000058.1, forward strand.
CAATTTAGTCAATAATATATATATTATAAAGAATATCAATCAAAGACAATGTTTATGGTGTAGTCATCTAAAATTTCCGGCCAAACTATCCTTAAAACGACTCAAATATACCAAGCTAATTATTGATATAGGATTTGGGTGAGCCAGTCCAGATTCAAAATAAGAGAAGTTCTTTCAATGTGATGTCTTAGAAAATCATAAGATGGTGTCATCTATTATATCCGGATGGAATGTATTTTTAATTGTGTCGGAGGGGTTGTTTTTTCACCCCCTCGGGAATCGAACCCGAGTGCCAGTAACAGCAATCCGAAGGCCGTCTGGCTCACCTGTGAGGTGAGAACTTCTCTTCTTTTTTCTTTAAGGGCCTTATCAGGTCTCCCTGATGTTTCGGCTCCTCCCCACATATACATATGCTGAGTGTGTTTAGCTGTTTTTACACAGATATACGGGACCTACTTTTAACGCCAGTGGACCACTAGAAAACTAGAAATGCAAAAACTGGGTGGAGTTGCAGTGGTGGGGGGCGAGGTCCGTGGTTTCGGGGAGGGGGGGTCCAGGGGGCGTGTACTATATATATTTGTATTTTTTTTAATTTGGTTACCGAGCATCGCTCGGTGGCTGCACGTACTAAAATATTATTTTAATAATAATTTTATTTTTTTAATTTTTTTTCTAGGCATGAAATTATAGAATTCCCAGCTGTTTTGGTTGATACAGAGAAACTTACAATTATCGATTGTTTTCAATCTTATTGTCGACCTGTACTTAATCCGAATTTATCCGACTTTTGTAAAGAACTCACTGGAATTAAACAAGAACAAGTTGATGAAGCCGATACATTTCCACAAGTATTAGAGCGATTTGAAAACTGGCTAAAGAAACATAAATTAGGCACGAAAAACAAATTCGCCATGGCCACCGATGGACCATGGGATATGGGAAGATTTTTATTTGGCCAGTGCAAGGTACTTTTATTTATTTATTTATTTGATTTTTAATAATGTTATTCACTATTTTTATAAATATAATACAAATCTTTTATACGAAAATTTCTCACATTTATTTTACTATTTTATTTAATTTTCTTATGTTGGATTTGACTAATCAAAGTTATTATTACTTTATGTGATCTAATTATTTATTTATTTATTTATTAACGGGCAGTCACACCCTTTTTCACAAATCACAAGTACATATATATAAACAGTAAAGTATGAGAAAAAAAAATTAATATAAAAATAAAGTATAAATGACAAAGACAATAGGAAAAGATAGATGATAACATAAACATATTATAATTATAAAACAAAGTCCAATGATAAAGGTATAAAAAAAAATTATAGATTATTAGTTAAATATAAAAAAACATAAATAGACTTAATACAAATTATATAAATTTGAATTATAAATTCAGAACAAGATTATAAATCTAATATAAGTAGATATAAATATAAAAACAATAAATAAACTTAGTACAAATTATATAAAAATTCAGAACACAACATAAATCTAATACAGTGGTACCTCGAGATACGAGTGCCCTAACATACGAGTTATTTGAGATACGAGCTGTCGAGCGAGCTAAGTTTTGCTTTGAAATACGAGCGACATTTGAGATACGAGCAACGGCCACCTGCGAAACTTTTTCCGAACTGATAGAAGCCAATGGATACATCCCTCAGCAAGTCTTCAACTGTGACGAATCAGGACTTTTCTGGAAGAAGATGCCGAATAGGATTTACATAACGGCAGAGGAGAAGTACATGCCAGGCCAAAAACCCATGAAGGATAGACTAACTCTCGCACTGTGCGCCAATTCAAGTGGCGATTGGAAGATAAAGCCTCTGCTTGTATACCATTCGGAAAACCCCAGAGCCTTTAAGTCACATAAGATTTTAAAAGAAAAACTGCAAGTTATGTGGAGGGCAAACCGAAGGCATGGGTCACTAGGCAGTTCTTTGTGCAGTGGGTAAACAGTTACAACAATGTTACAGTCGCAGCAGCATTCGGGGGTTCTGCAAGAAATTGGTTTCCAGGAAGAGCCAGAGGTGGAAGAGGTTATCTCTACAAGTGAGATAAAAGAGATCTTGGGAATGTGGGAGAGAGTTTCACAGTTCGTGGAAAAGAAACACCCCGAAAAAGTTGCAACTGGTCGTGCATCGGAGCTATTTAATGACACTTGCCTAACTCATTTCCGCAGCATTCTGAAAGGGAGGAAGAAACAAACCTCTTTGGACAGTTTTTTTTTTAATCCGGCGAAAAAGGCAAAGACCAGTAAAGAGAAAAGCAGTGACTAAAATTAAGCATACAGTAGCATTTAAGTTGTGTATAAGTTGCATTTAAGTGACCAAAATACAAATATGTATGTACAGTTTATAAAACCAGTTTTTTTTTGCTTTACATTCTCCTTTAGTATGTTTTTATACAATATTTGCCATTTATAAATACATTTTTCTTATTCAAAAACACGTAACAAAAACAATTGGGGGTAGCATTTTAGGGGCTGGTGGATTAATGGCATTTCAATTAATTTCAATGGGAAAAATTGCTTTGAGATACGAGTAAATTGACATACGAGCAAGGTTACGGAACGAATTAAACTCGTATCTCGAGGTATCACTGTATAATTAAATATAAATATAAAAACAAAGTAAACTTAAAATAAATTATATAAATTTAAATCATAATATCAGAACATAAATATAAATTTAAATCATTTAGATCAACCATGGCAAAAACACAATTAACGACAATTAATTAAGATTTGATTTACCCACATTATGTAAATTGTATGATTCTGTAGTATAAAGCCGTTAGAATAAATTAATAAATAATTGAAGAGAAAGTGTGGCGGATATTTCTCTTACGAATATTAAATGTTTTGCCATGTTTTGTGCCGAAAATTCTGAAATACAAGTGAGGTTTTCTGAAATTAACTTGATATTTTCTGAAATAAAATTGGAAAAGGTGTAGTTATGATTTCCCTTTTTCTATTCTTAATGATAAACAATTCCAAATTGAAGGAGACAATAAAAGAGTGTGTCTTCTGCTGGAATTATAAATTTTTAATTTATTTATAACGCGACTATAGTTTTTCATTAATTCCTGTGAATCAATTGTAATAGATTGATGAAGAGTGCAAAGCCTTCGAAACTATAGTCTCGTTATAAATATAATAAATTAAAAATGTATAATTCCAGCAGAAGACACATTCTTTTATTGTCTCCTTCAATTTATAAAAATTTTGCTACTCTCGACAAAAATAAACTTTCAATTTAATTCAAAATTAAATCATCAAAACGTTCATTTTGGATCCTTATTATTCTTTTTTTGTTTTTCAAAAATAAAATTTAATCCACGACACTATATATTATTCCAGTGATTCTCAACCTTTTTTTCGTCACGGCACACTTTTAATAATTTAAAAATTTGACGGCACACTAACAAACAATAAAATAAATTAATAGAATTTTATTTGTTTTATTGATTGATGTACCTATAAAATTATCATAGGACATTCTGCATCCTGTAAAATGTTACTACCCCTTTGCTTCAAATGATCAAATAAATATTTGGATTAAATGTAGTGTCAATTGATAAAGAAATAAAAAAAAATTTCAATTCGGGAGGGACCACTGCCTAGAGCATCGTTTCTTAAACTATGGGTCCCGACCCCAAATCAGGTCGCAAAGCGAAATATTGGGGTCGCGAAAATTTAATTCAGATAGATAAATTTAAAGAAAGATTAGTATAATCTCCTTATTTATCTTTAATTTGATTTATTACATTTTATGTATAGCGCAATTATAAAACCGTAATACTGGTTAAATGCAAATTATATTTACATATTGAAAAATACCATAAGCGCATCATAATAGCACTTACCCATTGAAATTTCAGCATTAAGTTATTTCAGAATCAAAATATTCCACAAACGCACAGTACCTACTATATATACAGGGGCGTAGCCATGGGGGGGCAGAACTCCCCAAGGGCAAGGCTCATGGGATGAGCAACGGCAACGAAAAACCGTTTCTTAAGGCAAACTAACCCTAATTAAATACACTCACCGGCAAAAAAAACGCAACACCTAATTTTTTTTTTAATTTTTAATGTTTTACTTTTATAATATCAATTTTTTAACAAAGTTAAAACATTTATATCATTTTTAAAGTCATTTTAAATAACTTTAAACACTTTTAATCTATATTATTAATAATTTAATTACAAATCTCTAACATTGTTTCAAAATATCAAATTTTCTTAAATTAGATTAATCAATACAATTTTTCCTGAAAATTAAATTTTGTGATTTCAGTTGAGAAAAATCATTAAAAGATGATCCGCTTGGTGATTATTTGTGATAATTAAGTGTGACAATTTAAACTTATATTAGAACTTTTTTGAAAAAATAAACTTTAAGATACATTTTTAAACTTAAATTAAAATTTTTATATTTAAAAATGTCTTAGAAATTATATTAATGAATTTTATTTGTTCAAAGATAAATATTATAAAATTAAACTATACAAAATAAAAAAAATTAGGTGTTTCGTTTTTTTTTGCCGGTGAGTGTATGTTTAATCAAGAATTATATTCTTTTTTAATTTCTTGAAGTATCCATTTGTTTTAATAAAAAAAATTCCCACTAAATATTTTGCTTTGTTGATTGATCCCCCCCCATGAAAATTTTCTGGCTCTGCCACTGTATATATAATCTCCTTTGTATACTTGAGACAAATCCTAAAACTACTTTTTTTCATATGTATATTGTAAAATAAATATTCTAAGGGATAATATTTAGTTTTATACCTATCTTTATTTTATATTTACAACATGGGGTCGCGAAAAAATCTCGATTATAAAAAGGGATTATGAATGTAAAAAGTTTAAGAAGCTCTGGCCTAGAGGCATACTTCAAGAATATCGCGGCACACTTCAAGAATCTCGCGGCACACTAAAGTTCCGCGGCACAGTTGTTGAGATTCACTGCAATACATTAAATTATAAACGAGTCATTCTATTGAAATTTATATTCATAAGTCATAAGATTTACTGGCAGTGCGGTAATTAGGCAGGTGCAACAGGTGCACCCATACATGGCCCAGTCTCCAGGGGCAACGAAAAAGCCCTGATAAAAAAATAAATAAAAACGAATAGTAAAAATGGTGAAAATTTAAATTGATGAATTCCATAAAAATAAAATTTAGTTCTTATAAAAAACACCTTACATTACTTACTATATTTTACTTAAATATTTATATTTTTTATTTTTATTCATGGCAAATTCATCCCCAAACAATCTGTCTTTCAAAATATTTATATGTTTATAAAATTCATTTATAATGCAACTATTTTTCAAATTTTCATTTGGTAAAGGGAGAATTTCTCCCAAAACGTTTTGAATTGTTATCAAACGTTTTTTTGATTGTTTTTCTTTTTTTTTTATAACGAATTGTATTTATTTTATAAAATATGTATTGTATATTTAAAATTGCTTATAATAATATGTTATTTATGTTCCAGATTTCAAACATACCATATCCAAATTTTGCTAGAAAATGGGTCAATGTTCGCCGAACTTTTAGTACTTTTTATAAATGTCAAAGTGTAAGTATATTTGTTTCAATTGAACTAAAGGTTTTTTTTCTTTTAAATATTACATTGATAGAGTTTTTCTTTAGGAGACGGACTGGTATAAATATACAATTGAGTGTTGATGAAGGCAGTGCAAGGTGGTTGTAAAAAAATAAGACTATATCAGTTTTATTATTTTACATTTATTCGATAACCGACGTTTCGGAGATTTACTCCTTCTTCAGGGTAACGAAAAGTCAATGAAAGTATATCAATTCATAATTATTTCCTGTCTCCTTTGACAATGCCAAGTAAAAAAAAATTGGCATTGTCAAAGGAGACAGGAAGTAATTATGAATTGATATACTTTCATTGACTTTTCGTTACCCTGAAGAAGGAGAGAGTAAATCTCCGAAACGTCGGTTATCGAATAAATGTAAAATAATAAAACTGATATAATTTAATGAAAAACTGATATAGTCTTATTTTTTAAAACCTCCTTTGGACTGCCTTCATCAACATCCAATTTTAAATATTAAATTATATTTTTTATTTTTTTATTATAAGCATGAAGGGTGAAGTATAATTAAGTAAATCTAATTAATTGTTTTTCTATTCATTGTTTTGTTTACAATATTTTATTGTTTATTTATTTATATTGTTGAAAAAGTAAATAAATATAAATCTTCACGTTTTGGGGGTCCAGTTAGGCTTAATTATAATAATAATAATTAACACCGTGTCAGACTGCTAACTAAGGGCCGGTTGTATGTCGCAAAGTAAATGCTTTTTACAACTAACAAAGGGTAGATGGTAAATGGAGGAACTGGGATGGCCAATCAGATGACAGGCACTCTACCCTTTGTTAGTTGTAAAAAGCATTTACTTTGCGACATACAACCGGCCCTAAGTGGACCCGGTTTCGAATCCGACTCGAGGCATCCGCCTAAAATCTGACCCTGGGGTAGAGACAAATTTTAAAAAAAATAATAAGTAGTATCGTAAATTGGCTTATGGCTAGAAAGGCCGAAAAGCCAAAAAAAAATCTTCACGTTTATTTTAGTTCGTCTTATACTATATTATAACAAAGGGATTGATTTTAAAATGTACTTAGGCTTAAAGAACTTTTTTTTTCAATTTATTTTTATAATCAAAAATATTAGACTTGGTAAAATGTTTTATGGAAAAAATTTCATTCAACTATGGACGTAAAACCTATATCAATTATTGAATTAAAAATAAAAAGTGTAAATCATGATTGCATGGTTCTCGTGCAATTACTGGTATTTCTTATTCTATTTTAAAAATCAATAAATATTACGCAATATTGCATGATTTCTAGCTAATTATTGACTATATATAATATATTTTATTTGGCAATCTTCAAAGGGGATTTTTATCACAATATTTAAATAACTTATTAATTATTAATATTAACAAGTTTTCTATGGGTAAATTTTTATTTACTACTGATAGACCATCTTCAGTTATAATCTTATAATTAACGCTAATCAATTTATTTATTTTTATTAAATATTGGATGGATACATAATTATTAAGTTTTTATCACGGATTTTTTTTTCTTTAAAAATCGGCATTTTGTATAATTTTTTTTCATCAAAATAATGTTCTCTTTTCAGTTAATGAAAATTCGTATCACAAATCATATCCATATTATCCTCTTCTACTTTGAGAAAGTTTGGAATGCTTGCAGCACAGTCATTTCGCGATCTCAACAAACTTATTGGCGAAGGAAAAGCCCAGTTGAAAAATGGTTCAAGAAGTTCAAATCGGGCGATACAAACCTTACAGATGGAAAAGGAAGAGGCCGACGATCAAATTTCGACGACCGGGCAATTTTGGCAGCCGTGGAAGAAGACGAAATGTTGACAATCAGAATTGTTGGCCGAAGACTTTAATGTGGACCATTCGACCATTGTTCGTCGTCCCAAAAAGATCGGAAAAGTATAGAAATTGAATGGATGGGTCCCCTACGAATTCTCTGACAACAACAAAGCCGACCGTGTCCAAATTTTCACCGATTTGCTGCAGAGAAACGAACAAACTGGCTCTCATCTGTGGAGAGAAGCGAGCAATTAAACTAATAGGAAACCCGGCTCTAACCAACTCACTCGACTCCTGGCTCACCGAAGAACCGTTTCTGCCCTTTCCCTGTACTACAGATACTATCACGGTGTCTGTTCAGTCGAGCTGAAATCAATTATCCCCCCTAAAGCCCTCTTTACGAGAAACACGCGGTTTTCGAACGCTCAGCACCCCTTCGCTGTCAAATTGGATAAAAGTCGAACAAGCGCTTTCGCCAACTCTTTTATACCTCCAGAGACTGGAACTCGCTCCCTGTCACCATCTTTCACGCGACTTATAACCTTCAGCTATTTAAGACCCGTATCCACAGATACCTTCGACCCCCGCCCAGCCCATAAAATTCTTTCCTCTTCTTTTCACGATGGAGGGGCCAACCCAGGCCTTTAGGGGTTGCACCTTTTTGGTATAACTCCTTCTCTCATCATTTTCATAAAAAAAAAAAAAACTCCCTTCCTGAAGAATCTCGTCACTGTGGGGATGAATCGTGGCTCTCTTCAAAAACGTCAAAAGAAAGAAGGTTGCGTTTCGCCAGATGTTTCACCCAATGAAATACCCACTATAAGAAGGCAATGTGTTGGTGGGTGCCATCTTTCAACGTGGCTTTTCTTCGCCCAAAAGTTCGTTGAGATCGCGAAATGACTCTACTGCATTCCAAACTCTAAAGTATAATATGGCGAATATGGGTATGATTTTTTGATACGCATTTTCATCAACTGAAAAGAGAAGATTATTTTTTATGAAAAAAATTTAAAAAAAAACGCCAATATTTAAAAAAGTCAAGAAAAAAGCCCAATAATTATGTAACAACCCAATACTTGAAATTGAATCTGCTAATTTTATTTACTTGAACGTTTACTTGGACCACTTTTTTGATAAAACTCTTTAGATTTATAGATATCCAGCATTTTCCATGATGCTTTTGAGGATTCGGATCATATCCTGTCCGGAAAATGTAGGATATCTATAAATCTAAGAGTTTTATCAAAAAAGTCGTCCAAGTAAACGTTCAAGTAAATAAAATTTTCTAGACAATGAGATGGAAATCAAGTGGTGTGGTTGAGTGGTTTTCATTTTATGAAGGAAAAACTGCGATTTTTTCCAAAAAAATCAACACTTCAACCTCATTGCGCCACGGGTTACCATTATCCAATTAAGATGAAACTTTGTTTAATTTGTAGCAAATTTAATCTAGTTTAAAAATATATAGAGTCGTCTTTGTCGAAAACGTGCACCTTCGTGGTCAAAATCGAAAAAAGTACGAGTTTTAGGGATATTCAAAAGTGATCTCGGGGGCTTTTTTTTGACAGGCGCTAGTACCGGTTCTACTAAACCTAAATAGATGAAATTGTTATCATTTTATGCATAATTTAAAGAGCTTTAGTTTATCTAACAAATATATTTTTGATTTGATAAGCCGTTTTAGAGTTATTCAAAAAAAAACTGAAAAAACTCGGAAATTTTCTCATTTTGAGGCGCGTAGAAAAATTTCCACAACACAGATTTGGGAGAAAACTTAGGGTAGTAATATTGGAGAACCAATAAAGGTATTGCAGCATTAAAATCTTTACCGGGAATTATTTCCTGTTATGCCATTTTTTCACGTAATTTGCCTGGACTATTTATCAAAAAAGAAAAAAAAATATCAAGTGTCCTTTTTTCTTTGCTGTTGAGTGTATATTAAGATGAATAGTTTAATTTATATAAAAATGTTTGTTTTTGTTTTAGATCTGTTTAAAATTAATGTTGGAGCGGCTAGCATTGAATTTCGAAGGACGCCCTCATTGTGGCCTGGATGATGCTCGTAACATTGCTCGTGTTTTAATTCGAATTATTCAAGATGGAGCGAGTATTCAGTTGAATGAGCATATTCGTCTTGATGTAGCCAACGTTCAGGTAAAATAAATAGGACGACATTTTGATGACAATAGTTCTTTTTGATGATGATATTGCAAAATGGTGTAATACTTAATTATTTAGGTCAAGAGTGAATGTAATTCATCCATTTATAGGCAATATTCAACCATTGGATTTTTTTTTTATTTATTTATTGCCACTCGTAACAAAGCCCATTTAGACAGCACATAATACGCAAAGTGTTAGCAGGGTTGGTGAGGGAGCCGAGTTTTTAGCCGGTAGAAATTTTTATTTGCCAGCCAGGATCGATCCCCGGCCTTCCACTCCAACGCTCGTCAGCACCGATCGATGCCGGTGCTTCGGTGGCCAGCGCGTTAGCCGACCGAGCCAACTCCGGCTCCCCGAACCGTTGGATTAAATAGATTGAAAAATATTTTTGAAATATTTTTTTTTTTGAATTTTTTTGACGAAAAATGCAACAAATACCATCCAACAGCCACCGAATTCACCTGATTTGACTCCCTGTGACTTCTTTCTGTTCAATCGAGTTAAAAAACCAATACTGGGAATGCTTCTGTGCAGTTTCGAGGGGAAGTAATGGAAAAATCGCAGGAAGCACTGATGGACACACCGTGAAAACTATATAAAAAATGTTTCGAGGATTGGATCAAGCGCTGGCATAAGTGTGTTGCAGTCGATGGGGATTACTTTGAAGGGGACAATATAGATATTAGATGAATAAACTTGGTTTTTTAATTTTCTGAATAAATTCCGGGAACTTTTTGATCAAGGAGTATATTATCTATTGTGGACCTTCCCGCTCTGAAACCAGCCTGTTCTTCTGGTTGTTTATCCTTAATTTCTTTTTCTAATACATATATAAGTGAGGACCTTTGAGTAGATTCTTCCAATTAATTATATGTATACTTACCATATATAAATTTATTAGATATTAATATTTCCGAATATATTTATAATCGCTGCAAAAAACATCATAATCCATGATTTTATAAATGTTAATCAGCATTTTATTTCATTTAATTTTAACAATCAGAAATTAAATGAAAACGGCTTCATAGATACCTCCTCCCTTCTAAAAAGTAAATAAATAGTGGCATGGCCTTCTAGATAACTAATCAGATATTTTGTTTTATTAAAAGAGTTTCAAATAGATTTAAAGAGAGGGGTGAACTGGTGATTGAAATTAGGTGTTCACCTCATTAGAATTAAAAGATAAGATATAAATATTATATTTAATATTCATTTACTATGAGTTAAGATTCTTGAACACTTGCTTCACATTATCATTAAACAGATAGTAAAAATTTTTCAAAATATATATTGAAAAAGAAATTTTTACATCTTAATAACTTTTTAATTTTAATGTGAAGCAAGTGACCAAGAATTTACTCATAGTAAATGAATATTAAATATAATATTTATTTACTCTTATCTTTATTAAAGATGTTTCACCTTGCACCAACACCAAAATCTCTACTAATCATTAAAATTATTTTGGAATTCGCTAGATAATGTCCCTTCATCTATTGTCTTCTACTTGGAAGTGGAATTGGAAGTAGGTGTACACGATATTAGCTCGCAGTTCACCCCTCGATTGAAAATATTTTAAAATAAATTCGAGATTGTTTTTTATTCTAAATGAATGAATGAATACAGTTCTTTAAAAATAATCACATTGAATGATTTTTTTATTTCATTTTTTTAAACATTGCTTTAATACAGTGTTTCTCAACCTTTTGTAGAGCGAGGAACCCTAGAACACTTATATTTATTTCTGAAAATATGAGATATTTAATTTTTCGTCTAAATATCAACATCATATTACTTTTATAGCTTCCAAATATAACATACCGCCGCCGTTGAAGTTGATGCCACATTTTAAAAATTTGCTAGATTTTGGTGAAATTTGGTACAAAAAACGTGCATTTTAAATTACAAACCTAACATTTTTATTTTCATGAATAATATTATTATTAAATTTTTTGGTAATGTCATTGGGTTACCCATATGCTCATTTCGGATCAGACAGGTTTTTTTTTACATATTCAATGTATACTCATAAATAGAGACCGGATTTTTATGAAGTAAAAACTGCAATATAAATAAAATATGCAGTTAAAAAGGCCGAAATATCCAAGTAATATGCAGAATACGTTGAAATATGCAAATATATGCAGTAAAAATTGGCAAAATAAATTTTTTTATGCACTAAAAAATAAAAATTGGAAGTCAAAAAGACTAAATATTTGAAGGAGTGCTATGAAAGAAATAAAATGATAAAGTAAACTATAGACACCAAGTGTCAAATATGTACTTTTATTGAGTATATAATTTCACAAAATTCTCATTATATTTAATATATTAAACAATCTTTAAACTCAAAGAAATAATAAGTGCTATTGAATAAAAAATAATAAACTAATAAAATAATAAATTTTTATAATTTTTATAATTAATATAACAAAGAATAATTGCTATATCAATGAGAATTGTTATTTCAAATAAGCGCTGTCAAAAACAATTCTCATTGATATAGCAATTATTCTTTGTTATATTAATTATAAAATTTTATTTAAGATCATTATTTCAAGTTAGAAATATATAAGTTCAAATATTATTTTCACTCTTTATTTGACAAAAATTCCCTACATTTGATTCGCGATTGAATCAAATGTAGAAAACATTCGATTAATAAAATAATGCAAATATTTGTCCGGCTATACACTAATTTACACACACTTTCTCTCACACACACACACGAACACTCAATGGCCAAAATGAGCTATAGTTACCAAAGACCATTAAAAAAAAAATAATAATAAAGAAATAATTAACAAAGGATCTCAAAAATAATTAAAATTTGATTATAATTGTGAATAATTTATGTTTACAAGTATTGTTCTAAATTATCTTCAGGTTAATATGTCTACGTCGAGGGGTGAACCGCGACCTAATATCGTGTACACCTACTTCCACTTTCCACTTTCATTTCCAAGTAGAAGATAATAGATGAAGGGGCATTATCTAATGAATTCCAAAATAATTCCAAAGAAGTGCACACCTAATTCCAATCGCGGTTCACCCCTCGGTCTACGGTCACTTAAAATGGATTTATACGAAGAGTGCATTTTGATCTGCACTACTCTGATTTACCCATGATATTGTCAAAGGCACTCTCACTTTCCCTTTGGTCCTTTTTCTGATGAAATAAAAGAATTTTGTATTTAACAAAAGTCATTTATTCATTTTAAAGTACCAAAGGGAAAGTAAGAGTTCCTTTGACACATATCATAGGTAAATCAGACTGGTGCAGATCAGTCACTCTTCTTTCCCTGACAATTTCTTGTGGACCCGGTCAAATGCTTCGACCGCCTTGAAGAATATTCTTGGCAAACCACTTCGATTTAAGATCGGAGGGTCTGATCATTTGAGACGGACACCCACAAATTGGTGACCCCGACGGATGAAAAGGAGCGCTCTACACCCTCAGATTCAATGGGGGCAAATTTAAAGGAACTTTATATATATATTTCTTCATTTTTTTTCATTCTTTCTCCGAAAATTTACTTTTAAAAAATCTCTATTTGGCGCTAAATAGGCAATATTTGACAAAAAATCCTTCAAATTTGCAATTTTATGCAATATTCTTCAAATATGCAATATTACTCAAATATGCAATATAAAATTTAACCCACAGTATCCTAGATACATGATTCAGATAGATAATTGATCCCCTGGGTCGTATGTGGAGGCAAACATAATATGCAATTGCATAGGAATCCGGTCTCTACTCATAAATAACATTCTCATCTATTTGAAAAGCAATATTATTTCAAACGTCATTAATAACAAAATAATAATAAAACAATTTTAATGATGTTTTCATTTTGTTACTATTGAAACGTAATCTGTGTATTATAAGAATGTTAAGGAACTTAAGAGCAACAAAAATGGTATCAGTGGGACAATAATAGTGATGTTCACCGCATTCTTAAGTATCAATGGTTTTATTTGACTATAAGGTAATACTTAGACTCGAAATTTAGTATTTTTTTCTTTACATGACAAATTTTTTGAGGGGTAATACTACTAACTATTATTTTTGTTTTTCTATTTTTTCTTTTATTGACCTCTAGGCGCGGGTAACCCCATACGTCCCTTTGTGAACCCTGGGGTTCCAGGGAACCCAGATTGAGAAACACTGACTTAATAGATACCTCTCTGTTTAAAAAATAAATATTGAACTGGCCTTCTAGATAATACTTAATCAGATGTGAAGATAATAAAACGCGGCTTTCTAGATTCCTCACGGATTTGAAAAGTAAATAAACAATGCATAGATGCTAATCCTATATAATGTTCTTGTTTGTAATTTAATTTACGCCCGACTACTTTTTTGTATTCTCGTAACATATGACTAGTCCTCACTTTTAGGGCCAGTTTCATAAAAAAAATTATCCTCGGCTTACTCAAATCTGGGTTGAGAGTTACACTGGAGTCCCAAACAATATGATTTTCATAAAACAAAATAGGGGTCGAGTTAGCTCACCCGCGGTCAAGGATAGAAAAATAGGTTGGCAACGGCGAAATTCCCTGTATTTTAGTTATTTTTATAAAAAAAAACATATTTTTTTTTCCAAAAACGAATTTATCTATAGAAACGGGAATAGTTTAACAAAAAATAATATAAAATTGATGTTAATATTTTGTAAGTATTATTTAAGATTTTGATAATAGATAATTACTTTTAAACAATATACCGTATTCATAGAGAGAACCAGAGGTTGTCCTCTGCTTGATGCAAATAAACATACACACATATATTTAAAATATGCAGAGGACAACCTCTTTGTTTCTCTCTATGAATCAACAACACTCCTATTCTCGGCAAAATAAAAACTTTTCAATTCAATATACCGTATAATTAAAATTGATTCAAAATAAACTGATGTAGTCATCCACATGTATTTACCATATACCTGGCCCCTTTCTTATATTTAATATTTAATAAAATAATTTATAATTATATACGAAAGATCCCCCCTCTTAATTATGGCACGTTTAGCAATTAATAATATCTCCTTTTAATTATGGAACTATTTTATTAGAAATATCCGCTTTCTTCGATTTTAGTTTGAAATTTTTTTAATTTAATTTATTAGTTATTTACTTTTAAAAAATATATATAATAATTTGTTTGTTTTATTCTAGTTCCGTGTTAAGATAAATTAAAATTCTATATACATGTGTATAGGTATATTTAATATTATATAAAAATAATAATAATTTTTTTTTGCAACGAAATTTTCTCTGGAGATAGACGGACTGGTAGAAATTTTAATTGAATGTAATGGAAGGCAGCCCAGGGGTAGTGAGGAAAGAAAAAATTAACACATCAAATAAGGAGGGAAGAATCCTCCGAAACGTCGGTTTGAAAGGAAAGGAGAAAGGATTCCAATAAATTACACCTTATTTGATATGTGTTAATTTTTTCTTTCCTCACTACCACAGGGCTGCCTTCCATTACATTCAATTAATAATAATAATATTATAAAAATAAATAATATAATGATTTGTTTTGAATTCTTTTGATTTGAGACTCTAACCTATAAAATGTTTTTCTAAGAGCCAGTTTCATAAAAATAGGATGACCCTATGCTAGGGAACATCCTGGGGTTACCTCTCTAAATGTGTTTCATAAAAAAAAACATAGGGTGATCTCAAACTTAACCCCCCTATATTTAACTCTCCGAAATTGATGGGTTAACCTTTATTCTGGGGATAACCCTATGTTTATTTACATTAGAAAAACATTTTATAGGTTAGAGTTTCAAATCAAAATAATTCAAAACTAATCGTTATATTATTTATTTTTATATAATATTAAATATAGTCAAATATACCTATATACATGTATATAGAATTTTAATTTATGTTAACACGGAACTAGAATAAAACAAAAGAATTAATTATATAGGTATATTTTTTAAAAGTAAATATCTAATAAATTAAATTAAAAAAATTTCAAACTAAAATCGAAGAAAGCAGATATTTCTAATAAAATAGCTAAATGTTTATATTTATTTCGTAGAATAAAATTAGATTGGAAACGATTGGAGTCAGCATTAAATTCTGATGCCAAATCATCCCATATTTTTACTTTATTTTTTCTTTAAATTAGCATCAGAATCTGAACGCTGATTCCAACACATTTTTATATTTATTAACGAGAAAAACAAGATGTTTCTCCTCTTCTATTGTGAAATTGGGAGTTCTTTTACGCTTAATTGAAGATTGGTCCTAAAATTTAATATTCACTTATTCAATACATTTCAAATTTTTAAAATTACATTATTTGTCTGTTTTGTTGTATCTATATATTTTCTTTTTTACCACTTTATTTTTATATGATTAAATAGAAAAAAAATTTTGATTGTTTTTAAATAATAAAAGAATACAAAACAAAAAAAAATTTAAACATAATTGTTTTTTTTTCTTCTTAAAATAACTAAAATCTAGGGAATTTGGCCGTTGGCAACCTATTTTCCTACCCTTGACTCAGGGTGAGCTAACTCGACACTATTTTGTTTTATGAAATTCATATTGTTTGGAACTCCAGGATAACTCTCAACCTGGAGCTGAGTAAGCCGAGGATTATTTTTTTTTATGAAACTGGCCTTAATGTAAATAAACACAGGGTTAACTCGAGGTTAAAGATTAACCCATCAATTTCGGAGAGTAAAATATAGGGGAGTTAAGTTTGAGATCACCCTCTCTTTTTTTATGAAACACATTTCGAGAGGTAACCCCAGGATGTTCCCTAGCATTGGGTCATCCTATTTTTATGAAACTGGCCCTTAGTCGCCTTTTACGAAAACTGTGGTTCCTTAATGTAATTTTCTCCAAGACAATTCGTATTATTGTGAAGAAATTTCAAAATATTTATATTTACTTAACCAATAATAAGTGAATTTTTTTATCTATTTATCTAGTTTTGAGAAGCGAGGGTGTGAGCTCTGCTACAATCCTAGCATGTAGTGTTTTAATAAACTTAGAAAATCATAAGGTGGTGTCATCTATTAAATCCGATGGAATGGAATACTTTTAATTATATGTCAGAAGGGTTGTTTACAAATGCAAATTGAAATCTTTCATATCGTCGGCTTAGAGTGTAAAGCTGCTAACTTTATTTTTACTTTACCATACAGGGTATGGTCAAGTATTGTAATCGTGCATGAAAAAAGTGTTTTTTTCCTTCTTTTTTTCGAAATATCTCAAAACGGCTGAAAGTATTTTGATTAAAAAAATTGAGCGAAACCATGACATTTTTCTCTACAAAATAGCTCTAATAAGTGAACTCGAAAAAATTATATTTTTTGAGAAAATAATTGTTTTGTCAAAATGTCTGTTAGTCTGTGCGTTACCAAATTTTTGTGGAAGAGCTAGCTCAAAAACTACTGTGAATATCGAAACCAAATTCCACACATAGTTTTGGTCTATTGAGATTAAGAGCTGATTAGATTTTGGTGCATATCGACCCAAAATTAAGAGTGGTGGAGGAGGGTTAAAAATTAAAAATCTAGGCCATTTGAACAAACTCAACCAAATTTTGTATACATATTCAGTGGGACCCCAGAAGTCTAAAAATGCAAAAACTAATCGCCAAAAATGGGGGGGGGGTCAAAAAATTAAAATCTTGGCCATTTACCAAACTCATCCAAATTTTGTATACATAATCAGTGGGACCCCATGAGTCTAAAAATGCAAAAACTAACCCCCCTTCCCCTACATGATTATAAATAATTTTATTAAATATTAAATATAAGTGAGGGCCCAGGTTGTATGGTAAAGTCAAGTGGATGGCCACATCAGAACACATCAGCTTATTTATCATATATGATATATTAATACCGTTCGAAAGAATAGGAAATGCAGCATCGTCCAAGCAAACCTTCTACTTAAAATTATGATCGTTAGTTATAGAAAAAAATGTGAAAAATATTTTTTTTCCATAACAACAATATTTTATTTTTTTTGTTTTTTCTCTCCTGTAAAATTTCCTTGTTGTGAGTTAGCAGGTTTACACTCTAAGTCGACCATATACTTTTTAATAAATGTTAGTTTTGAACATATCATTTAAATAAAACAGTGTATTTCAACCTTTTGAATGACCCCTTAGTATGAAAAATAATTTCGCGACCCCCTGCCCCCGCTGTTTGTAACCTGTATTTTATTATGTTACAAGTATCAAATCCGTACATCATTTTTATTAATTTTTATAATTAAGTATCGGCTAAATACACAATTAAGTACCTATTACAGACATATTTTTACATGGATTACATTGTCAAACGCCTCCATGGAAACGCGATATGACACTAGTAGATTAATAATGCGCATACGCACAGAAGCTTTGAAGTGTTTAATTCCATTTGCCACTTCTTACTTGTGTGAGTTGACGTTTTCGTCAATGGCCCAAATAAAAAGTAAACACAGAGATCGTCTAAATTTAGAAAACGATTTAATTCTATGGTATGTGTAGCGAAAACGGATCCACGATTGGAGAATTAGTTAACAAAAAACATTAATGTGAATGTGACTCATACAAGTATTTATTTTGTTGATTTGTGTTAACCTACAAATGTCCTTTAATTAACATTTTCTTAATAAAAATATATTTTTAAACTTTGTTTTTTTTCTTTTTTACTGAGGCTTCGCGACCTCCCAGGGGGTCGCGACTCGCAGTTTAAAGAACACTAATTTAAAGAATTCAAGTTTTTTAGTTATTATTAAATAGTAAACTTTTAAGAATATTATATTAGATTTTAAAATTGTATTATGTCTGGTGGGTAAACAAAAAGCTGTCTTACGAATTTGAAGCTTTTTGGTCGGTTTTTATTAGTTTTTGTCTCTTTTGGGCAGAGGGGTTTGTTAACTCTTCTTTCCATTTAGAGATAGGAAAAGCAAGGGTTGGTTTTGAAATTAGGCTGGAATAAGGAAATCTCTGCCTTGCTAACGTAAATATTTTGTTTATTTTTAAAACAAAATTTTTTTCAGATAATATGGTTGAAATGGGTAGTCAATCCAGGGTTGGGACTAGAAGTATAGGTGTTGAAACCAGTGGTGGTTTTTGTTATGAGGATGATTCAAATGGTTATTTAGATTATAAGGATTTAAGGAAGAATGGTATTAATTTAAATAGGTCTGGTTCCTACAAGTTAATTAATTCAGATATTAATATGTTGTAGATTTGACAAATCAGAGGAAAATAGGAACAGTTAAACAGTGTTAAAACATTCGATTAATTACGACGTTTCGCCAATTTATTATGGCTTCATCAGGCTCTTGATCAATTTCACAAAACACTTTGTCATTTATCTTCTTACCATTTAAAATATATATATATATACCAACATGAACACACTCATTTATACAATACTATCAATTACACTGCCCAACAATGAAAATGCCTCGGGCTCAAATACCTGATTCTTATGTATTTCCACCTGCTGAATTCAAAAATCACCTTAAAAATGATCGATTAGCTCTTGTTTTGGAGATATTATCGGTCAAAACGACGAAAAAGGCCATTTTGACAAATTTTTCAGTCCCATTAGATATTAAACAGGAATATTTGAGATCTCAATATTTTGTTGAAGTAATAGAAAACACGCTTCCTCTTTGATTTTCAAATTACCACTTGTTTGTAGATCAGTTAGAACTCGAGTTATAACTAAAAAACTAAAACTACGTGATTATAAAGGATAATAAACATATGGTCTTACTTTTTTAGTTATAACTCGAGTTCTAATTGAGTTACAAACAAGTGGTAATTTGAAAATCAAAGAGGAAGCTGTTTTCTATTACGTCAACAAAATATTTTTATTTCAAATATTGCTGTTTAATATCTAATGGGACTCGAAAATAGGTCAAAATGGCCTTTTTCGTCGTTTATTATTATTATAACCACTACAAAAGCAAACTTTATACGGAATATACGTATCTTTCCTTTATTTTGGTGCACAATGAATAGAAAAATCATGAAATAAACTTTAGGACAAGGAGAAAAATTTTTTTTGTAGTTATGCTATTTAGAGTAGCCAGCAATGGATTCAACCAGACTAACTGTACATCTTCGACTGAAGTAATTGATAGTATAGTATAAATGAGTGTGTTCATGTTTATATATGTATTCTAAATGACAAAGTGTTTTGTGAAATTGATCAAGAGCCTGATAAAGCCATAAAATAAATTGGCGAAACGTCGCAATTGATCGAATGTTTTAGCACTGTTTAACTGTTCCAATCTTATATCTAAATAATGGAACTGAATAATAATAATAATTAATATGTAGGTTTGCATTCATATGTAGGATCTGGCTTTACTACTTGGGATCATAGTCCTCTGTCTCATATGATTAAATCAATTATACATTTTGTCAAGTCCTAGAGTTCTCACAATCAGAGATTGGCTGAGGTAGAGAGAGGTCATACCATCCTTGTTAAGGTTTTGACCAGGTTTCCTTAACAACTTATGGCAAATGCCGGGATGGCTAATGCGTCGCTTGCTCCTGGTATCGGGTATTTACGCGGAATTTTTAAATTACTTTTTGTCTTTTGATGGAAATCTATGGTCATGTTATTTGTTAATGAGCATACATTTCTATTTTTTTTTTTATACTTGTTTATTATTTGTTAAATAGTTGTAGTTAATTTGTATTGATGTTTGTTAATGTATTATAGCTAGATTGTATTGGTGATTGGAGAACCTAGCCATCGAGGACTTGTGCCTCTTAAGCAGGTGGAGGAATAAAGATTTATTTATTTATTATTTTTAGAATGCTCGTCTCGTGTATCCGATGCCGACACATCCAACCAAATCAGCAGATCGAATCCGCCGTGAACGTCACATTTACGAACACTTGAAACAATCGTTGTCGCTGAACGACGAGAATGTCGTGCCCCAAGTAGAGGAAGAGGAAGAGAATGCGTCCTGATCCAGACATTTCCATTGTATTATGTGTTGACAAACGGTATCAACTCGGAACAGCATATATTTACATATATATAATATATATGCAACACAAATGCACTTATTTTTACTTAAAACATTCTAATTAAAAGAAGAAGGAAAAAAATATATACACGTAAAATCTTAGATGGCAAATACGATATATATATATCTATATACATACACGATTAGATTCTCTATCAGAGACTAGAATTATATATAAATATATATATCATCGGATACGAAATTAAAAAAATTAACTTAATAAAAATATAACTATAAGATGCGGCAGAAATATATCTCGGATTTGAAAACTAAATAAATAAACAAAAAAAAACGGGGCTTCGTAGATACCTATCTGTTTAAAAAGTAAATAAATAATGGAAAATGGCCTACTAGATACCTTTCGTTAAACTTTCTGATTCGCCATTGGTTATCCTACTAAACAATATTTATTTTATTTTTTATTTTCAATTTACTTTTAGATTAAAAAAAGTAAAAAGGGTTTGTTATTTTTAAAAATTAATCATATCAATATAAAAATACATTTTATAGATGCCAATTGATAATTTATTTTATATTCTGAAAGTAAATGAAAACTTCTTAATAGATAGATAGCTACCTATCTGCTTAAAAAGTAAATAAATAATGAAAAATGGCCTAATAAATACCTTTCAGAATTAAACTTTCTCATTTCGCCGACTAACTGTAATTGTTTCATTGAAATGAATTTTCCATTTGATAAAAACTCTGTGAAACAACAATACTTATATTTGTTTTTCAGTGTCTTATAATTTTAATTTATATGGAATCATTTAATTTAAAAAAAAAAAAAAGGGATTTTCTAAACATGCTAATTAAAATTTCATTTCATTTTTATTCTAACAATCCGAAGATAAATGAAAACGGCTTCATAGATACCTCTCTGTTTAAAAAGTAAATAAATAATGGAAAATGGCCTACCAGATACTTTTCATTAAACTTTCTGATTCGCCGTTGGTTATCCTAATAAACAATATTTATTTTATTTTTTATTTTCAATTTGATTTTAAATAAAAAAATAAAGGGTTTGTTATTTTTAAAAATTAATCATTTCAAAATGAGAAAATACATTTTATAGATGCCAATTAACAATTTATTTTATACTAGCTGATGCCCGGGCCTTCGGCCCGGCGTCACCTAGCCCCTGGCGGGGAGCGTCTCGTTTTTGTGGTTAAAATTTATATAGATACCGACCACGCGTTGCTGTGACTAATTCTTATACTTCACGCCTAAACCACCGGACGTATCGAAACTATATTCGCAACATATGTCCGTTTGGTGCTCCGATTGATATATCTAAATTTTGGGCCAGGCTTATAATTAATATATTTAAAAAAAAATGATAAATGATTATATATTGCTTACCTGTCAAAATTCAAAAATTTAAATATATTTAAAAAATAATAATAGTTTTGAAAATAAATTGAAAATGCAAATATTTATAGAATAGGTATTAAAACAGTAAATGAATTATATATTACTTGTCAAAATTGTTCCCTTAACCAAAAATAATATTGACAGTTGAAAGATTTCCAAAAAGCTATTATCGGCCATCTTGTTTGTTTTCTTTTACCCCCAGAGAGGCGCTGGCGTTGTTTCCTCTAAAATAGAATTTTTTACATGCCACAGGTGTGATATATATAAAAACACTCGTGTATTTGAATGGAATGTGTGAAAATTTTAAAGAAATCGCTGAAGAACTTTCGGAGATCCTTCAACGTATCACTTAAGCGTAACAGTACATTTTTATTTATATAGATTCTGAAAGTAAATGAAAACTTCTTAAAAGATAGATATCTACCTGTCTGCTTAAAAAGTAAATAAATAATGAAAAATGGCCTTATATATACGAATCGGGTTTTTAGTAAAAAATGACACCTTAATTGTTAATTTCCCACATTTCAATTCTTTATTAAATCATCTTCAAGTCTATAAACCTAGTATTTTACAGTGTATAAATATTGTAAAACGCTCGAGCCTATTATAGCTCCGAAAATGATTTAATCAAGAATTCAAAGCTCTGAAAATTATGTTCTTATTTTTGACTAAAAACCTCAACATTATTATAATTCACTCAAGTGTTTAAAAGGCCTATAAAAGCGTATATCCCACATAACTTTAATTTTTATTTTAAATTTTTGAAACGAAAATCAAATATTGTCATTTAACATTGTAAATCTTTATTTTTTTTTTTAATCCGAGAGTAATTTATTTCTGCCGCATCCTATATATAATGGACTCTATATATACCTATAATCTTAAACTTCTTAACTTTCAAATCTTTTATTTAATTTTTTTTATTTTTTATTAAATAAAAATAAAATTATATCTATATATATATTTAATATAAACGTACTATTTTTCAAATTTAACATAAAAAAAAATAAAAGTACTATTTTTATTTGATTTAAAAATCATCTTAAAAAAATAAAAATAATTTATTATATCAAAAATTTGTTTAAAATTTTTTTTTTTTAATAAATACGAATTCAAAATAATTATTGATATTGTAAAATTGTATATAGATAGATTTGATAGTGTGATATATAAAAAAAACGTATAACAAAATTGCCAAAAACTTATTTTCTGATAACCTAACGACAATATCATTAATAAAATATACATAAATATATGATCTTATTAATTCTTCTAGTTAAATTACATAATTATAATTCCACCACTATAGGTCTGTTTTTACAGCACTTTTAAAGCTTTTAGGATAGTTTGATGTTTCAAATCTACTGTAGAAACAGACATATATATTTATATATACTACTTTGATGATTAGGATTATAATTTTTTCTTTAACGATGAAATAAAATCAAATTTTGTGATTTTTTTTGTTTGTAATAGTCATAAATTATCTTAAAACCTATAAATGCGCATGCCCGAAATGTGATACTAACACGCGCGCATGCGCATTTCCTTTTAGCAAACGTATAAAAGCAACTGCGCATGCGCCTAAAGTCTCATTACATGTTGTCAGTACTGTAAAAACTGACCATATCTATTACACTTGTTTAGATATTAGGGTTATCAATTTTTAATCAGTTAAAAATCGAAATTTTGTGATTTTTTTTTATAAAACAAATTAAATTTTTGTTTTTCTTTGTTTGTAATAGTCATGAATTATCTTAAAACCTATAAATGCGCATGCCCGAAATGTGATACTAATACGCGCGCATGCGCATTTCCTTTTAGCAAACGCATAAAAGCAACTGCGCATGCGCCTAAAGTCTCATTACATGTTGCGAGTACTGTAAAAACTGACCATATCTATTACACTTGTTTAGATATTAGGGTTATCAATTTTTAATCTGTTAAAAATCAAATGTTGTTAATTTTTAATATAGAAAACAATTTAAAAAAAATTTTTTTTTTTTTTAAATATCATGTATAATAAATTAATTAATTGTTTTAGTACTATTTTTAAATTATGTCATTTTATCATTTAAGACTTTTTACGGACGAACGCTGTAAAAGTGATACATACACACACACACACATTGTACACACATTAAACATATTAGATATGTCTTGAAAAAAAAAAAGAAAATAACGAATAGAATCAATCAAACCACCTGTTATCTAATACAAATCGGCCCACATATTATAATATTTATATTATTAACCAATAATTTAAGTTTTCGCTTGAGGGTTTATTTTTTTTTTTTTTATTTATGATGGTTTATTTTTTATTTTATTTAAAAAACAAAAGAAAAACACGTGAATTGTATCGATACAGGGGATTTATTAAATTATCTCACAAATATATTTTATAATTTTTATTTTTATTATTTTTTTTTATAATATATGCTTTATGTTACCCTTTTACCTTATTTCTTCTCTTCCATCCTTAAATTCTTTATGCCAGAGCTACACCATGGAGTAATATAGACTGGAAGGCTACCGTATATAGAAAAAGCGCTCTCTAGCGACTGCAGGGCGAAAACTCTTAGTTCTTAAGCGCTATCCAAAGATCATAGAACATTCAAAGCTTTTGTCATAGATAAAAGATATAAAGGGCTGCGTGAGCTGGAAGCATATTTCGGGGTGAAATAATTCTCAAGACAAAGCTTCCTTTAATATGTTTATTTAGAAAAGTTAAGAATATATATACATGCTGGTTTCGAATCGATAGTGGTGCCGGTTCGTGGCCTCCACCATGTCTCTGTCACCAGGCGCGGATCCAGACCTCTGCTTTTGGGGGGGGGGGGGGCGGTCGCCGGTATATAAGATCTACTTTTGATCTCGGAAGTGTGTCGCGGTCGAATTGTCCAAGCGGGGGGGGGGTCAGAGACGCCCCCCCGACATAGAACTTTATTTTCTTCAATTTTAAAATTTAATGTTATAAAAAAAAAAAAAAATTAAATAAACATATAAAAAATGTTGATCTCCAATAGCTTTGGGGGAGGGCGATCGCCCCCCCCCTGGATCCGCGCATGTCTGTCACTGGCACTGTTTTGGCTGTTGACTGGTTAACTCATCTAACCGATAACTGATCTGGAGATCCACGCCTGGCGTTCTTATACAGACCTCGTCGGCGTTTCTTTGGCAGGGGTGAATCTCATTGGTCGCTGCAACTGGGGAAAAAGGGAGGAGTCTGACTCCTCATTGGCTGCCCTGCTACTGGTCTCAGCCAATTACGAAGATTTAGGGGCGTGTTGCTTTTCCCAGGGAGGCTGCCTGAAGTGGTGAGGAGGTGACTGGCCCTCTATTGTTTGGTTGGTCGATTGTTTGGGTTCCTTTGAATGGGAAACCTTTGTGTCTCTACATGAGGGCAAATGAGCTTCCTGTTAATTGCGTTTGAGAAAGGGAACAATGTCCTTTGAGGGCCTGTGGGTGAAAGGCTTTCTTTGTTATGGCTTTTGTGCAGGTAGCCATTGTTTGGTGTCTTAATGTGTGAGGGAACAATAGCCCTATTGAATGCATCAATTGTTGTTGTCCGAAGGCCATTGGGATGTCGTCAGAAATGCATCTGTTGTATTTGTTCCCGTAGCCACAGATACATACCCTTTATGTTATATATATATATAAGCTTATTTTTTATTCTTGATAATGTTACCAAAATTTGCCCCGGTTTTCGCCATTTTATTGCCCAACGCCAGAGAGCTCTGTAACTCGTATACGCTAAAATACATTGGCTCCTTATGGAGCCTTCCACTCTATATTACTCTATGGGCTACACTGCGAAGGAAGTGTCCTGGGCCCGAGGCTATAACTTGATGATATTCCCCATAATGAAAATGCTACAATTATAAATTAGGAAAGACAAATTCCGTCAGTAAAGGAAGCCTCTGTCGAATAAAAACTCCCAAATGTAGAAAACAGTTTCGGCTTTAATTATAATATCTAATGCCGGCTTCAGTTCTAATGAGCTGTAATGTACATAAAATGTACTCAATGTATTGAGTTTGCAAATATTGTAAGAATCAATTATTATTTAGTTTATATATATAAATATATTTTTATTTATAAGATAGGATTTGAGAATTCTTCTATTTTATTTTAATATTTTGAGGATATAATTCTCGAAAGACCCTTGCATTACCGAAGAGAAAGGAAAGTTGATTAAAGGCCAGTTGTATGTCGGTTGGTAAACTCTTTTTAAACGTTGACAAAGGGTAAAACCTTATAATTCACCTTGTGGCCGACGGGATGGCCAATCAGATGACAGGCTACAAGGTTTTACCCTTTGTCAACGTTTAAAAAGAGTTTACCAACCGACATACAACTGGCCCTAAGTGAGAGGGTGGAGACGTAGGTGTTTATGCAGTCGGGTTTTAATGGTTTGAAGATTATAAGTGCTGGGAAAGATGGAGCCTGTGACCCTGGATATACCTAGTATTTCCCCATTTGATTAATTTAAATTTTAGGCATAAAAACGCGATCCTAGCGACGACTTATCTAGAGTTACGGATTTGGCCGTTCCCTGGCCACTAACATGAATATCTTACCCTTCAGAGAAATTCCCGTTTAAGAGGACTGATGTTTCACACATGTCGGACCAAATCTTTTAAAAATCCCCTACGTGAGTGCACGGCTAAAAAGATTTATTTGACTAAATCGGTTTCGTCCGAAAAGGGTTCTTTCAGAATGGAATGCATCCTTTCAGGAGAACAATAATCCTGTTATAGGAGTCGGGGGATGGTATAGACAGGCAACCAATTTTGGTTTTTCTCTCTCTTAATTCATTCGGCTCTCCATAGTCTCAATCTGCCAACAGTTATAATCTTTAAAGAATTTGGTGTCGGTTCTAGGTGAAACATTTTAATAAATAATAAGTAAAAATATATTTTTCTAGGTGGATTTCACAAATAAGTTGCCTAAAAAACTTCAAAATCCAAAAAGTAAGTACCATATTTTCTAATTATTTATCTATTAAAGAATAAATTTACTATTACTAATAAGTACCACTTCAATCTTAAAATCATTTTTATAAAAATCATGAACATATATATTTTTTACTTTATCCAATGCGAAGCATGGGAAAGTATTGTAATCGGTCTCGCGGCAAGCGCGACTTCAAAGGGTCCTCAGGTAAAGACTACGGAACCCATGGACTCAATTAAAGTCACAAATTGTAGTATTCAATTTGGTTGAATTTTAGCACGTGACGGTTTTGCCAAAAATTACATGGGGTCTCGTCGAGAGGCCAAAAAGTGCCATTTTTACTTTATCCAATGCGAAGCATGGGTAAAGTATTGTAATCGGTCTCGCACCAAGCGCGACTTCAAAGGGTCCTCAGGTAAAGTCTACGGAACCCATGGACTCAATTAAAGTCACAAATTGTAGTATTCAATTAGGTTGAATTTTAGCACGTGACGGTTTTGCCAAAAATTACATGGAGTCTTGTCGAGAGGCCAAAAAGTGCGATTTTTTCATTTAGTTCGTGCGGATGTATGTATGGATGTATGTATGTTATCGTTTTTTGGCCCACGATTTTTCCACACCGTTGCACCGATTGAAATGAAATTGAAAACCTACCATTCTTTTAACAAAATGAAGCGCTGATTAGTTTTTGGTACATATCGGCCCACAAACATTAGTACTTTATTTCAGTACTTTTTTAGTTTTTTCTAAATATCTTGAAAATGACTTAACCAATTTTGATGAAATTAATGATCCTAATTAAATACCTTGGTGACCACAAAAAAGGTTAAATAAGGTTTTTAACAAAATTATATTTTAAAGTACTTTACTCTAGAGTAAGATAGTACTTTTTTAATTTTTTATTTTAAATTCTTTAAAATTTATTCATTTGATCGGTTTAATTTAACTCATTTAAACTTGCTTAAGTAAGAATGGATAGGCTTCTCTCAGTGAAATGCTAAAAATTTGGGAGGAAATTTTATAAGTAACCATAGCAACTGCGTTGTTTTTTTATCCGTTACCTTTGCTGAAGACATAGAGGAATCGACTTAAAATCAAAAATAGCGATTGATTTCTCATCTATTACTTGAGGAATAACCATTCTACATTGAATTTTTGTCGTTTCGGTTTTTATTGGTAACCATTTCTGAAGACAGAGGAATCGACTTAAAATCAAAAATAGCGATTGATTCTGATCTAATACTTGAGGAATTACAATTCTACATTGGATTTTGACATTTCGATTATTATTATAATTATATAATTTTATATATATATATATTATATAATTTTATTATATTATATAATTGGATAAAGGTAAACCGTGCCGCAATGTGGTGGAAATTTTTGAAAAACAGCAATTTTTTGTAAAAAATCACAAATTGTCCTTATAAAAATAAAATGAAAACTACTCATTCTAGAAACTTGATTTCTATCTGATTCTCTAGGAAATTCTATTGACTTGAACGTGTTTTTGCACCACTTTTTTGATAAAACTCTTAGATTTATAGATATCCAGCATTTTTCAGATAGGATATAATCTGAATTCTCAAATGTGTCATGGAAAATACCGGATATCTATAAATCTAAGACTTTCATCAATCAAAGTGGTCCAAGTAAACGTTCAAATCAACAAAATCTTCTAGAGGATTAGCTAGAAATCAAGTTTCTAGGATGAGTGTTTTTCATTTTATGAAGGAAAACTGCGATTTTTTGCAAAATTTCAACCTCATTGCGGCACGGGTTACCATTATCCAATTAAGATGAACCTTTATTTACATTGTAGCAAATTTAATCTAGTTTAAAAAGTGGTCTTTTTCGAAAACATGCCCATTAATGGTCAAAATGGGAAAAAATCGAAAAAAGTGTCAGTTTTTGGGATATTTTTTGGATCCCCATACTTTAGCATTTTTTATTTACTAGACGCGAAATTTTTTTATCTTTAGTTTACTATAGGATGGTTATTATACAAAATATTAACTGTTTTCGAGTTATAAGCAAAAAACTTGAAAAAGTCCGAAAATTTCGAGGTTTTTCATCCACCAAAAGTTGTCCACTACACTTTCAAGGTCGCAAACTTAGATTCGGCATACCAAACGATCCTAGAAAAAAATCTTTTCACGCAATTTATGTAAGCTGAAACTACTTTTTGGATCCTCTATTTACTGGGCTATATGAAGTATATTTAATTACGGTTAGTTTGCCATAAGGAACGGTTTGTCCTTGCCGTTACTCATCCCATGAGCCTTGCCCTTGGTGAGGGAGAGGGACTCTGACCCCCCCCCCCGTGGCATGCCTCTGATTCCACAGAAACTAAATAACTTATATCATAAATACACACTGCATAACTATATCATTATCTATTCTACTAATCCTAAAAACGAATCATACACTTTTTTGGTTTCGGATGAATAATAGGCTCGCTACTACTATAGAATTTTTTTACTATATGCAATCTTATAAATTTCCTATCTATTTGTATTGTAAACATATAGTAAATTTACAATTTTTTTAACAGTATTCGCCCGTAGAAATTCTTTCTTGCCGTCATTGAAGTTTACTAGGTAATGAGATCCTCAATTATTACTAATTAATATCATTTGATCATTTTCTTTAATGTATATTTCTATAATTTTATCAATTTATTACTGTATATATTGTGCTTTTCTCCAATGAATACCATGAGGGGCAACAGTTGAACTTTTAAATAAATTTATCGCACGGAGAATTTACCACTGCTCGAAGCCCTTAAAAAAACTTAGTAAATTGGATTGTATCTAACTTTCTGAGATTTGTCTTGTGATCCCGGCTCCTTTCCTTCTACTCGGTTCTTTTCACGATGCAGGGGCCATCCCATACAGGCCTTTAGGGGATCCACCTTCTAGTGTATCTCATTCACACATCAATATCATTAAAAAAAAATTTTGCTACATTTTTTTGACGCTCTACGGCTCAAATGCTCTTCGACAGTAGATCGCTTCACTTCCAAAAAAATAGATAAGTATTGGATTTAGTGAATTTAATTAATTTTCCCTCTTGAAAAAAACTATATATATTGATCCTTTTCCCCTGTTTTTTGTATTACGTTTGCAAAAGGTATCACTTGCCATTCTTTCTGACATTTTATTGCACGTTCAATAATAAGATATCGTGTGATCTTGCCTTTCAGTTAACCCTATTTTAGATTAAACAGAAATAAACTACTAATAAGGCTTAGCTGTCTATCACGACTCAAAAAGTCAAGAAATTACTTTTTAGAATTTCTATAAAAGAATTGTATAGGGTGGGGCAGAGCACTTTTGCTTATTTAGAAATTCAATTGAAAAATGTAACGCAAATAAATATTTAATTCTTTGAACAGCATTCAAATACGACGTTTAAATTTTATGTTTACACAGTTTTAAAGATGATAATTTTATCAGGCAGAAGGCGTTCATTATTCCCACCCACGCACCACCCCGCGTACCACCCCCGCTATTCCTCCTGGACCACCACCACCCGAAACGCACCCAGCACCCCCAGCCTCGCTCCATGCTCCGCCCCCCCCCCCCAACTCCATCACCCCCGCACCCAGTTTTTGTATTTCTTGCCTTCTAGTGGTCCACAGATTATGTGTACAAAATAGCAAGAATTTACATTTTTTGACCCTCTCCCCTTTTTGGGTGGTTTTTTGGGGGAATTTTTAAACAAAAGTTGTCAGAAATCACATCTCTTACAACATTGCCCATAACAAAATTGGCCGTAGATTTAATAGTTTAGGAGTGGAAGGAGACAATAAAAGAGTGTGTCTTCTGCTGGAATTATAAATTTTATTTATTCATAAATTCATAAATTAATTCCTGTGAATACATTGTAATAGACTGATGAAGAGGGCAAAGCCCTCGAAACTATAGTCTCGTTATAAATAAATAAAATTTATAATTCCAGCAGAAGACACACTCTTTTATTGTCTCCTTCAATATATAAAAATTCTGCTACTCTCGGCAAAAACTTTCAATTTAGTTTAGGAGTTATTTGATAATTTCCATTAATGCACCCCCCAAATCCCCTTTTGGGGTCAAAATATCAAAATGTTATTATAGCAATAAACGTAAATTCGAAGTTATTTGATCCAAATATGAAATGTCATAACAATCCTTCAAGTCATTTTTACGTGAATCGTGAGCAACTTTTCGCGGAAACCACGGAAACACACATACATACATACAGACAGGTATTTTGTTAGTGGGTGTTTTCGTTGATACCTTTTTTAGAAACGTGTGCAACTAAAATTTGGCGTGATTTGGACCAATGTATAGACAAAACCTTAATTTTATAAATATAGATATGTCATATTAACTCTGTCAAGCGTGCTACCGGCACCGGCACGCCCACTGCTGCTAGGCCCTATCGGCGGGTGGCCCTAGCGGGCAGCGTCCCGGGACGGCCAAAAGTTTGGTTTCTGAAATATCTTCCTGCCTGCCTCTTATCCCAATCCTTACTACCAGGACTTTTGTTCTCCTTTTTCTATAAAATGTACTGTCTTATGGGTCCACAAATTTTAATCCTTCAGCCGGGTTCTTGGGGTTCGGAGGTAATCTAGTTAGGAGAAGAGGAGAAAGTCCAAAGGATATGTATAGGGTTGGCGGGGGGAATGATGATCAGAGGTGGATCTAGGGGAGAAAGATAGGGTCGGTGGGATGGATGGGGCTTAGAGGAGGTACCAGAGACCCGCCTCGCCGACGCAGTCTCTTGCTACCTCCTCTAACCTCCTAAATAAAACTCATAATAATTTTATGTTATTATTGCATCTTTAATAAAACACAAATGCTTTATATTATTTTATAATTATTATAATATTTTACGAATAACTGTAATAATATTCGATTAATAAATACTTAAGAAAGGACCAATATTTTCTCTAATTGAATGATTGAAGAATCGCCTCTAGAGACCCTAACAGAGTCAACGGATCAAAAAGTTACAATAAGAAATTCGACATATATCAATAACAGTTGGTGACAGTCAAATGGCGGTCAAATAAAAAAACCCTGTTATTTTGACGTTAATAATAATTGGATTGGAAACAAGTTTTTTTTTGTGAGAATAAAAAAAATATATATAAATAATAATTGAATAATATTTTTATTTGCATTAAAGAAAAAGAAAACTCATAATATTTTGGTTAGTTATTATGGCATATTTAATAGCACAAATGCTTTAAAAATTTACTCTTTTTTTATTAAATACCATATAATCATTCATTTCTTTACATTTCTTAGTCAATTCTTGTCCAGGTCGCTGACATTGCCTCATTACAATGGTCGGTGTTTTCGGTTCCCAAAAGTCCTCCCAATACTCTTCGTCCGAATCATAATACGGATAAGTATTATAAACAATATAGTCGTTTGGACTCCTGTCCTTACAAAGGTCATTCTCTAAATCAGAAAAATAAAATGAATAAATAATATAAAATCCTAGAATTCGTTACTCCGATTGACTTACCATTTTTAATCATTTCCAAGTCTGTGGGAATGCATATTCTTCTCTTGGGATTATCCTTGTCCTTATAATCCACACAGTTATATTCGCCGCTATTATCTAATTTATCCTTAGATTTCTCGTAACCTATAATAAAAACAAAATATATATTTAGAAAACTTAAATTTAAATACATTTCTTTGTTTCGGGGTCAAAGATTTATTTACTCTTATTAAACGAGCAAAAATTGTATATTTATTTATATATATATTTATATATTTGTATCTTGGTTCTATTTTGAAAACGGCCCTACCGATTTGGATGAAACAAAATCTATTAACAAGTTTTGAGGATGAAAAAACGATCTGGCTAGGTCTGGACCTCATCAAAATTCATCTTAATTGATTTTTTCTTAATTAAAGTAATTATTGATAGATGAAAATCTCAATAAAAAAAAATGATTCGGCGGATGTCGTATTAGAACCTGGGACCTCTTACATCTGAGTCAGAGACTTTACCACTGGACCAAAGAACTATTTTAAAAACCCATGCTTTTTACTTTTACTAAAATGAATATTTTTGAATTAGACTTTATTATAAGTGTGGAAATAATTGAATATATTATATATAGCTATGTATTTAATAAATATAATTTATTAGATAATTTCGGCGCGTCAAATTTGAAATATGTATAATTGAATTAAGCTGAAAGACAATTAATTTTAAATCCAGAAACATAAAATATATTAATAATTATTCCTTTCCCCCCCCCCACTCTTCTAATTAAAATTAAATATTCAATTCTCTTTTCTCCTGGCAATTATCCTTGCAATTGTCTTCCTAAAAAAATACTTGGTTGGTGAAAGTTATCACTTCTGTCGCACGTCCCGAGACGCACAGATTTTTTTTAATTTTATGTTTTTATTTCAGATCCTATACGATTATTTTTTTATTATTATTTTCTTATGTATTTTTTATAATGTTTATCAATATGAACGAATGTGGGCAAATTGGTCTACGAGTAAACAAATATACACATAATATGTGGACCATTAGAAAGATAGAAATGCAAAAACTGGGTCGGGGGTGGGGATGGATGTGGGGGGTGCAGGAGGTGGGGTGCAGTTGTGGGGGGTCCGGGGATGGGAGAGGCGGTTGGGGTGGGGTGGGGCGGAGTGGGGGTGCAGTGTTGGGGGCGAGGTGTATGGTTTCGGGAGGGGGGGTGGGGGGTCAGGGGTTACCGAGCATCGCTCGGTGCCTCCAAGTACTATAAATAATAAGAGTAAGTAGGTAAAATTGCAAGGTATGCTTCACAATATAGTATATTTGTTTTGTGTTTTATCTCGAAATATATAATATTTCGGGATACGAGCCCATCATCTTTTATTTCTTGTGAACTCCTGATGATGGGCTACGCCCCCCCCTCCTGAGTCCTCCACATCCCCGGTACCCTACTGAAATAATAAAATAATTTATAATCACCCCCCCCCCTAAAAATTGTTCTATTTAATATTCATCTATCTACTGTTATTAAACGAGCAAAAATTGTACATATACCGGGTGAGTTTTTTTATCTCTGAGACAGTCTTATAACTCAAAAACAGAGCATATATGAAAAAAAGTTTCAAATAAAAGTTGATTGATATCGAGGGGGAAACTAAACTACGCTATTGTTTGTGGACCTCTCTGAAGCTCTAATAAGTGAACATCGAAAAAATTATATTTTTGAGATAATAATTGTTTTGTCAAAATGTCTGTTGGTTAGCTAGTCTGTGCGTTACCAAATATTGTGGACGAGCTAGCTCAAAAACTAGTCTGAATATCGAAACCAAATTTCACACGTAGTTTTGGTCCATTGAGATTAAGAGCTGCTTAGATTTTGGTGCATATCGACCCAAAATTAATGGGGCTAGAGGGGTGTTAAAAATTAAAAATCTAGGCCATTTGACCAAACTCAGCCAAATTTTGTATACATAATCAGTGGGACCCCAAAAGACTAAAAATCCAAAAACTAACCTCCAAAAACGGGGAAGGGGGTTGCAGGATCAAAAAATTAAAATCTTGGCCATTTACCAAACTCAACCAAATTTTGTATACATAATCACTGGGCCCCCAGGAGTCTAAAAATGGACAAATTAACCTCCCTCCCCTACATGATTATAAATAATTTTATTAAATATTAAATATAATTTTAGGGTTCAGGTTGTATGGTAAAATCAAGTGGATGCCACATCAGAACACGTCAGCTTATTTTTATAATTAAATATAATTTTAGCGTCCAGGTTGTATGGTAAAGTCAAGTGGATGGCCACATCAGAACACGTCAGTTTATTTTTTTATATAAATCATTTGAAATGTTTACTTTTCTAGCCACCTATTTATTTTCATTTAAAAGAACATCCTTTCAGAGACACCTGTTTGATCACCAACTTGTTTTGTTAATTTTATAATCCACCTGTTAATAATTTGATTAATTAAAGAAACACCTATAAAAATGATTTTCTCAAAGTTTAATTTGTTTTAAATTAAGAACTTGTGTCCTAGATTTAATAAATGTAAGTCTCAATTATACATTCAATATTCTTACCTCCATCCCACGTGTTATTTTTGATTTCAAATATAAAGGTTCTTATTTTTAAGCTGCAAAAATCAAGTTTCATTCCATCTTTTGCTGAAACAAAACCAAAAAACAAATGAATAAATAAATGAATTTAAATAAGCAACTTAATTCACACTGTCTTAACGAGGAAGAATAAAAAAAGCCTCACTTGACGACTTTAAATTAAATTGAAACTTTTTCAAGACTGTGCTGTTTGAAGTTTCGGTGAATATACAAAACACACCTATTCGATTGTTTATTATTTTTTTTGAATAATTTTGGATTTTTTTTTTAACCGGAAAATCTGGATTTAGAAAGTCCGAAATCTAATCAGTTGACTACATTGGAATTGCAAATATTTTAGCATAAAAACGAACTTTTTACGAATTTTCGTTTTTACGTTATCGTGGTTGTTTGAATCCAGATAGACACACATAGAGAAAAATAAACTGCAACGGATCGTTGTTAAACTTTATCCAAAGTCATTTGAAATATTAATATCTTTATTCCTTTATTATTAATCAGATATCGCTTGCTATTTGCAGTCTATGTTGACTTAAATGCAAAAATAATGATGGATTCTCATCCAGTACTTGAAGAAAAAACCATTCTATATTGGATTTTTGACGTTTCGGTTTTATTGGTAACCATTGTTGAAGACATGGAGGAATCGGCTTAAAATAAAAAAATAACGATCGATTCTTATCTAATAAAATGAATGAAATCAAAAATTAAAATTTTTCAAACCGTCCGATTTGGGTGTATACGTGGGGTGATCCGCGATTGGAAGTAGGTGTACACCTCTTTGGAAGTATTTTGGAAGTGCCTGGAAATATTTGAGGATACTTGGAAATATTTAAAATTGCTTGGAAATATTTGGAAGTGCCTGGAAATATTTGGGAGTACTTGGAAATATTTGGAAGTACTTGGAAATATTTAAAATTGCTTGGAAATATTTGGAAGTGCCTGGAAATATTTGAGAGTACTTGGAAATATTTGGAAGTACTTGGAGATATTTGGAAGTACTTGGAAATATTTGGAAGTACTTGGAAATATTTAAAATTGCTTGGAAATATTTGGAAGTGCTCTGGAAATATTTGGGAGTACTTGGAAATATTTGGAAGTGCTTGGAAATATTTGGAAGTACTTGGAAATATTTAAAATTGCTTGGAAATATTTGGAAGTGCATGGAAATATTTGGGAGTACTTGGAAATATTTGGAAGTACTTGGGAATATTTGGAAGTACTTGGAGATATTTGGAAGTACTTGGAAATATTTAAAATTGCTTGGAAATATTTGGAAGTGTCTGGAAATATTTGGGAGTACTTGGAAATATTTGGAAATACTTGGAAATATTTGGAAGTACAAGTGGAAGTAGGTGTACAGCATATTAGGTCGTGATTCACCCCTCGATA
The DNA here is from genome assembly GCA_024734495.1 of Forficula auricularia. NCBI lineage: Eukaryota > Metazoa > Arthropoda > Insecta > Dermaptera > Forficulidae > Forficula > Forficula auricularia. Next base: position 2,523,760 of record JALMQS010000058.1, read on the forward strand.
TATATACTTATACATTTTATATTTTTGTACTAATATTTCTTTGTGAATTCCTGAAGATGGGCTCATACCCCGAAATATATATAGAGTCATGCTAAACAATAATTTTTTTGTGATATCTATCTAGAATTTTTAGAGTTTCTTAATTTTTTAAAAAAATTTTTTATTTTATTTAAACATGTTTCACCAAGAACTCACACTATCCTCCTTTAACAAAACAGTACCTGGACCCACCGAGCGATGCTCGGTAACTTCTTCCTTCAGTTAAAAGCTTTATTTTAATATTATTTTTAATTTATAATTCTGATAAAAATGTCGATTTTTATTTGAGAGCCGTTTACAAATTAAAAAAAATACAAAAATATATAATATTCGACCCCCCCCCACCTTCTACCCCGCTAGACCCCACCCCCGAAACCCTCGACCTACCCCCGGATCCCCCACCACTGCACCTGTTTTGATTCAACCATATGATTCATTCAATTGTTAATAAATAAAACCTATCAAAATGTGTTATTTTTTCAAAAAATTGAGACCTGCTTATGCGAAATATATTTTTAAATAAATTCTTGATTATTTTTTATTCTATTAAATAAATAAAATTCTTTATAAAAACAATTATAAAACGTTTATTAATATTCCTAACGTTTAGGTCGAACAAAATATGTTAAAAACCACAATAACAATACTTCTTCAAGGCCTTTGAGAACAATGTATTAAGGCAACCCATTGTCTGCCTGGGCACAAAAGGAAAAGGGAAACCTTTTTTTAAATCCTTAAGAATGGGATTTGTCTACCTGAGAATAATTAATTTGATTACGAAAAAAACCCATCAAAAACAATTTTGTCGAAGATGAGACCGTGACAGATCGAATTGTCAACCCCAAAACCCCAAACTCGTGAATTTCATCAAAATCGGTAGGGCCGTTTTCAAAATAGAACCAAGATACAAATATACAATTTTTGCTCGTTTAATAAGAGTAGATATTTTATATCGATAAGTATAGCGAAAGTTAAGTTAGTAAGTATAGGTATATTGAAACAATATTTAAAATAAACACAGCTATGATCTAAGTTAAAGACAATCATGAAAAATTACCTTCCTCCGAATAGCCAGTTCCAACAAAAGTGAAAATGTACAAAAGTACAACGGAAAACGCTACTGCCCTGTTGACCATATTGAAATTTATAGTATGTTAAAGAATAGTTAGAAATAAGTAGTAAGAAAATTCAAGCGGATTCATCTCTTATATAGTGAAAAATGTGGATAAATAATATCATACCACTTAACCATTTACTTAAGTAATATTATATAATTTTTTTTTATCAGTAACAAGCGAGCTTTTATTGTTTGTTTTTCTTTCTTTTATCAACTCTTTTTTTTTGGGGGGGGGGGTCAGATAGGCTAGGCGGTAGCGTGACAGCGAGCTAACCAGGGGACCCGGGTTCGAATCCGACTCAAGGCATCCAGCTAAAATCTGACCCTCGGGGGTAGAGACAAATTTTAAAAAATATATAACTAGTATCGTAATTAGGCTTATGGCTAGAAAGGCCGAAAAGCCAAAAAAAAAAAAAAAAAAAAAACTCTTTTTTTCAAGTTTTTTTAAAATTTAGAAATATAGAATAGAATAGAAAGAATGAATGAAATAAATATAAACCCCTGAAAAAAACACATATGGGACCGTAGATATTCTGCTAATTAACACCGAAACAAAAACAGAGCATTAATAATAGACATAGGAGTTCCTTTAACCCACAATATCAAGAAGACCGAAATGGAAAATCAAAGGAAATATGAGGAACTCGAAATTCAATTAAATAAGCTGACGTGTTCTGATGTGGCCATCCACTTGACTTTACCATACAACCTGGCCACTAAAATTATTTATAATCATGTAGGGGGGGGGGGTAGTTTTTGCATTTGTATACTTCTGGGGTCCCACTGATTATGTATAAAAAATTTGGTTGAGTTTGGTAAATGGCCAAGATTTTAATTTTTTGACCCTACACCCCCTCCCCATTTTGGGCGGTTAGTTTTTGCATTTCTAGACTTCTGAGGGTCCACTGATTATGTATGCAAAATTTGGTTGAGTTTGCTCAAATGGCCTAGATTTTTAATTTATAAAACGCCCTCCACCCCCCTTAATTTTGGGTCGATATGCGCCGAAATCTAATCAGCTCTTAATCTCAATGGACCAAAATTACGTGTGAAATTTGGTTTCGATATTCACACTAGTTTTTGAGCTAACTCGTCCACAAAAATTTGGTAACGCACAGACTAACAGACATTTTGACAATACAATTATTATCTCGAAATACAACATTTTTTCGATGTTCACTTATTAGAGCTTTTTTGTAGACCGAAATGACATGGTTCTTTCTAAAATTTTATAAAAATAATTCAAAAATATAGTAATTCCTTCCTCTCTTATATTTATTACTTGTATATAGTAAAGTAAATCGGCTTTGACATAATAAACTGACGTGGCCCATTTATGATAATGCAAGCAATTTGCCAGGTATATTAGTCATGCGACTTTAGACAGGTGTAGATGGTAGATTATAATAAATACTACAATAAAGCAAAAATGACGCTATATCGGAAAAGGGGGAGGGGGGGGGTCTTATTTAAATCCGCCACTGGTAGCCAGCCCTATATTTCAACCCATTACTAGTAGGACCCTTGTTAATCTGTCATTTAATTTCGAAACTTTTTGAAATTATTCAAGTTTAAAAATTAATTTTCACAGCCAATCTTTCTTTTCTTCAGAATCTAAAATAAAGTCTTGAATTTTACAGGCTTGATTAACATATAGGGAAATTATTACAATGATCATAGAATGCTGAAATTTGACATACGTACCTACTGGTAGAGCTTAGCAAATTATGAAAGGAGGAAATCGAAAAACAAAAGCATTTTTCTTTTTCAGGGCCTGAAATGAAGAGGTGAAATTCATTTATTTTTTATGGCACCAATGCTTATTAAAATATATATAGAAAGAGCACTTACATCATGGAGAACCAAATGTCTGGTTCTAGGAGTCCCAATAGATAATGATATTCTATACATATTGTTGTTTGCCGACGATCAAGTGATTATAACTGGAGAGAAAGATAATGCAATTTACATGTTGAAAAAATTAAAAGAGGCATATAATAAATGGGGCTTATCTATAAATTATGATAAAACTGAATACGTGAAAGTATCTAATGGGGAGAAGGCGGATCTGAAGATCGATGGGAGAATAGTCAAAGGATGTAAATCCTTCAAATACCTGGGAGTGATCCTAACATCCAATGCAAAGAGCTTGGAAGATATTAATAATAAAATAGGACAGGGGAAAAGAGCTATAAGACAACTTAATTCAGTACTCTGGAATGAGGAATTAACTCGGAACACAAAAAAAACTATATACCACACAATCGTGGAGAGTATAACAACCTCTGGTGCCGAGACGTGGGAGATTAATAAGAGGGAATCTCAAAGTCTGCTTGCGGTGGAAATGGATTTCTGGCGACGGAGCTGCTTAATATCGAGGCTCGACCACGTAAGAAACGACACAATAAGGGGAATGATGGAAATAGAAGAAAGCATCATAAACAAAATTGAAACCAAGCGATTGCGGTGGTACGGTCACATGATGGGGATGGATGATAGTCGATGGCCGAAGCGAGTGTGGCAATGGATTCCTGTCGAGAAGAGAAAACGCGGACGACCCCCCAAGGACCTGGCATCAGGACGTGCTGAGTGCGATGAATGCCCGGGGACTACACGAGGGAGATTGGAATGATAGAGAGAGGTGGAAAGCGGGATGCGATATGCGGAGTCATATATAAAAATTTAACTACACTAAAATTCTAAAATTTGGCATATTGGTGCATTAATAAAGGATGAAATCACAAAACCGAAACGTTCCCTTCTTCAGGACAGTGGATTATGTGTGATTTCAAAACATGTAATTCACAATAGATAGATGGCCCTGGACCTCTTAGTTTTTGACTGGAGTGTGGTCCCAAAGTACACAATGTTGTCTAATTTCTAGGCGCGAAAATAGAGATTTCCCTGATATTCACTTCGATTCGAATACCCTGAAAATGTGTGACAGCCTATCCATGTTGGGCGTCTCTGTCGCATCTGACCTGTCTTGGAATGAACACATCTCCTCTGTGGCGAAATCTGCAGCAAGGAAGATTGGCTTCTTATTCAGGTCCGAGCGATTTTACAAACCCCCACAACTTCTCACCATCTACAAGGCCCAAATCCGCCCCTGTCTCGAATACGGCTCTCATCTGTGGAGAGGAGCCTCAAAATATTCTCTTGCTACCCTTGATGCAATTCAGAAACGAGCCGTCAGGCTAATTGACGATTCTACCCTCACCGACTCCCTCGACTCGCTGGCTCATCGAAGAAATGTCTCTGCCCTTTCCCTTTTCTATAGATACTATCACGGCAGGTGCTCTGATGAGATAAAATCAATAATTCCCCCCAAAGCATGCTTTGCACGCAGCACACGTTTTGCCGACTCCCAACACTCTTTTGCGGTCAAATTGGAAAAGTGCCGTACCACTTCATTCGCGAATACATATATCCCCCATGACTTCAAGGAACTGGAACTCTCTCCCAGCCTCCATCTTTCCCAGCACCTATGATCTTCAAACCTTCAAAACCAGGGTGCATAGACACCTACGTCTACACCCTCTCACTTAATCAACTTTCTCTTCTCTTCGGTAATGCAAGGGTCTTTCGAGATCCATAGGGGCTACATCTTTACTGGTGCACCTCTTCTGCATTCGATTGCATTAAAAAAAAAAAAAATAAAAATAAAGCTGGACAATTAGGTGGCCCAATCAGTTAACTTGAAATCGGGAGCTTATACTTGAGAAGAATCGCAGAATAAGCGATAGAAACGTCGTGTTTGTATTATTTAATGTCGTATTCAATAAATAGTTATAATAAATTATGATTGATTTAATTATGCTCCAAGAAATTCAAAGACAAAATTATAAGCTATTACATATATGTGTGCTAAATTTCATTGTCATATACGGACCGTGCGTCTATAGTGACTAGATAACCAGTGGCGACAATAGGTGAACTGTTCCTATTGGTCAAACGTGAAATCCGGCACTTTCAGGCTAAATTATCATTGAGAAGGCCTGGTTTCTTCAGTTTATTGAGTGATTTAAATTCATATATATATGTCATTAGAGGTTTTTCGGGTTTCTCCGCGTGCGTTTGAGAACTTTACTCGACGTTTCGGCTCTCCTTTTGGAGACATTTTCAAGAGGAGTGGGTGGTCTACGTGGTCTTAGCCTCGTTGTCCAGGGATCTGTCTCAAAAATGAATTTGGTGCCGAAATAATTTTGCATTATTTTAATAAAAAATAAGACTTAGACTATTTAAAATAAAAAAAAATAAGGCATGGAATTATATTGTACAAATATTAAAAAAATTTACCTTAATTATAACCAGAAAATGTGTGATTGAGGTTTATTTGCCTATGCAGCCCTAAGAAAGTTAGGACAAAAATGGCGACAAAGTTCATTGTCGCCACTATGGTTATCTAGTAACTATACGTGCGTCACGACTTTAGCGCCAACTGGCAACAAAAATGTAAGCTTTGGGGGATTGATTTATTAAACGTCCAAGACATAGAGTCTCGCTCACAAGGGTCAGTGCCCTCTTTTATATATGATATATACCTTGGACTATGAAATATATAGACACGCCTCTCTGCTACACTCCACACAGAGTGAAGTGAGGCTAACATCGCCTGCAGATGACGTCACGTTCTCTCATAAATATTTTGGTAATATTAATTTAATATTAATTTGCGATTATTGGAATCCAAAATAAATAATATAAACTACGAAATATTTATCTCAATGTATAATAATTCCTATAGTGGCCATGCTATTTCTGGGTGTTCCTACCTACAGATGACGTCACATTCTCTAGTTGATGTTGACCTCACCAAATCGACACCAGGGCATGTCCATATATTTCATGGCAATTTATCCCCAATTCTCCGAAATTATTTGAATAAATAAACATAAGAGCAGAAGCATAGCCACGGGAGGGGGTGTCAGAACCCCCCCCCCAAAGGGCAGGGCTCATGGGATGAGTAACAGCAACGACAACCCGTTTCTTATGACAAACTAATCATAATTAATTATATTTGGTATAACCCAGTATATAGAGGACCCAAAAAGTGTTTCAGTTTACATTAATTGCGGGAAAATATTTTTTTTTTTTTTATGATCGTTTAGTATGGTGTGTGTATGCCAAATCTAAGTTTGTGACCTCGAAAGTGTGGGGGACAAATTTTGGTGGCCGAAAACCTCGAAATTTTCGGACTTTTTCCAGTTTTTCGGTTATTACTCGAAAACAGTCCATATTTTGTAAATAACCATACAATAGTAAATTTAAGAGAACAAAATTTCACGTCGATTAAATAAAATGCAAAAGTAGTTCGATTTTTGGGGGATCCAATATTTATATAATAATATTTATTGAATATGAATCAATATTTTTTGTTTTGCCGAGAGTAGCAGAGCTGTTGATATTCACAAAGAGAAACAAAGAGGTTGTCCTCTGCTTGATGCAAATAAACATACACACATATATATCGAGGTGATATATCTGTATATATTATTTATTTGTTTGAGATTATAGTTTCGAAGACTTGGTCTTCATCATCAGTCTTTCTTCAATTATAAATGTTTTTCATGGAGTCAATATCATATGGATATTGAAAACTTGGTGTTCCTTCGTCACTGCTGGTCGACTAGGAACTCTGTAAATATAAGTGAAGAAAGACTGATGATGAAGACCAAGTCTTCGAAACTATAGTCTCAAACAAATAAATAATATGTATACAGATATATCATCTCGATAAATATGTGTGTATGTTTATTTGCATCAAGCATAGGACAACCTCTTTGATTCTCTTTATGAATCAGTATATTGAAATTATTATTATTTGGCTGACTTCGGATACTCTTAAACTATTTAAAAATATACTTTTATTATGGCTTAGTAGTGTTAGTGAGAGAGTTAGGTTTTAGCCGGTCAAATTTTTATTCTTCCGTGAGCAAAGCATGACATTTGGGGTTGTAATAAACTTTTGAAGATTGTTTTTTCATTATCCAATGCGAAGCATTTAGAGCTTTTGAAGAAATTCAATTTTTTTTGCATGTATAAGAAAAATATTGAATTATAAAATATAAATAAATAGCTGTACTAAATAAAATCCTCAAGAATTTGAACTTGATTATTATATTGGCGCGCCTGTATTTAGGCAACATATTAGGCGCAGAAGAATGAAAGCTGCGTAAGAGCTAGGCGAGTCCAGCCGTTGATAGAATGCTCCAAAGCAGCGTTTTTCAACCTTTTTTGGTCAGTAAAATTTGTAAAAAGAATTAGCGGACCAGTAATATTTTTTAACAAGTGTCTAATATTATTATTATTATTATTCTTTTATTTAATAACATGTAACATACATAATTTGCAAGTTTTACTATTTAACTTAATTAATAAACTTGTCTTATATCTTTAAACAACATATATATATATTACAAAATGTAGAAAAAGAAAAAGTTTTATAAAAAGCACGTTTTGAAATGTTTTATAGCACTCGCTTTAGTAAAACTCCTTGCTTTTACAAAAGTTTAAGTATCAACAGCTTTATCATCCATGTAATTTTAAATATTCAATTCAATTTTATATAATAATTTTCTACAATTTTATATTCCAATATTCAATTAAATTTAGATTTAACAAAATTAGAACATTTTACAAAGTATTAAAATCATAATTTTTTTCAAAAATTCTCAAATCACATACATATTTATTAAAAATTCACATTTATAGTACATGCCCGAACGGGGCTTCAGTACTTTCTTTTACTATGTTTAAAACAGATAATTTTTGATTTTATTTAATGGTTTTGTTCTTCTCCCTTCTTTCTTCTCTTTTCTATCCCGTCTTCTTCTTCCTTCATCCGTCCTATTACGTCATCTTCCATCCTTCCCTCCCTCAGTGGCTCCACCATGCTCTTCCACAGCTTCTCGGTCCTCTCCTCTTCTCCCTTCTGTACTGTTGCCTCTTCCTCTCTTGTTCCTTTGTTGTAAATATTTCCGCATCTGGCCCTTGTCCAGATGCGCCTCTTCCACTCGCTTATGTTTGGTCTCTCCAGATACTCCTCTTTTCCAACATTTATCTTTATTTCCTTATAGTAAGGGAAGTACTTGGATTTCTCTATTTTTTCCAGGTCCAATTGTATTTTTTGTTCTGCTCCCTTTATTATGCCGTCTTCTATTTTCTTTATTAATTCAGTTTCTTCTTCATTTAGCAATTCGTGAACTATTGTGGGCTCTCCCCAGCCATTCCACCTTTTTCTAAAACTGTTTCCCCATCTTGTTTCATTTTTATTTCCGATTCCTCTAATTATTTCCCTCAGACATATCTTCGGCCATCTGTCATCCTCCATTTCTTTGACCTTTAGCATATATTTCATCAATCTTTTAGCCTGGTAGACATATAGGTTTGATCTCCCCGTTTCTCCTCTCCATATATAATCCGGAGTGTTTCTGTCTATCCCCATTATTAGCTTGATATATTCCCCTTGTGTTTTTTCCACTTCTATTTTTTCTTCCCAACCCCATAGTTCCACTCCATACATTAAGATTGATTTTATTAGGGACTCGAAAAGGTAGAATTTCTTTGCGAATGAAGCCATTCTTGTTCTTTTTATTATACTCCATGTGGTGTATATAATTCTTTTTGCTTTTGCTTTTTGTTCTTTTATATGTTCATTGTGATTGTTTCTTGAATTTATTCTATATCCCAAGTATTTGATATTTTCGACTTCTTCGATTTTTTCTTTTTCCATTAACCAGTTTCTTTTCTTCCCCCTCCTCCCCCTCTTCCTAAAACAAATTATTTTTGACTTTTTACAATTGATTTCCAGATCGTTCTTTTTTGTGTATTTTACTAAATTTATTATCATCTCTCTCAATCCCTCTTCTGTATCGGATACTACTGCTACGTCGTCAGCATATTTCAGACAGTATATCTTTTTATTCCCGATTACCGTCCCTCCTAAGTTTCTTTCCGTCCATTCTTTCTCCATGTCATTTATATACATGTTGAATAGAACTGGACTCATCGGGCATCCCTGCCTCACCCCTCTCGATGTCCAGAATTTATTTCCTTCTTCATTTCCTTTTAATATTTCATTCGATGTTTCTTCATATACTGCTTTTATATACCTTAGCATTCTTCCTTGTACTCCGTATTTTTTTATTTTTTCTATTAGTTTCCTCCTGTTGACCTTATCAAATGCCGCTTTCAAGTCCAAAAACAGTACAAAAAGCCTTCCTTTTTTGTTTTTTAATTTGTTTTCAATTAGAGTGTTCAATACAAATAGGTTGTCCCTAGTTCCTCTTCCCTGTCTAAATCCAGATTGACTTTCCTTTATGATCTTTTTTTTCTCTAGCCATACCTGCAATCTCCTTGTCATTATTGATGACATCAATTTGTAGGCACTATTAAGAAGTGAAATCCCTCTATAGTTGGCTGGATTTTCCTTGACGCCCGACTTATATATTGGGAAAATCCTTACTTTCCTCCACTTATCAGGTATTTTGCCCTCTTTCCAGACAGCGTTCAATACTCCTAGTAGTTCGTTTTTCATTTCTTCAGGTAACTCTTTGTAAAATTCATTTATGACTGTGTCAGAGCCTGGTGCCTTCTTTTTTTAAGTCTTTTTAGTTCTCTTTCCAATTCTCCGCTTTCTATTTCTCTATTCATTTCCATTTCCTCTCCTTGTTCCTCGCTGTCTTTCATTTCTGCCTCCGTATCTTCAATTTCATCAAAATCTTGTTGTTGTTTTTCTCCGCTGCCTTCCAGTATTTCCATGAAGTGACTTCTTAACTCGTCCTCTTCACACTCCACTCTTTCTCTTTTCCTACTTCTTAGTTTATTCACTGTTTTCCAAAAATCTGTATTATTTTTGCTTTGTTTAACTTCTTTCCAAATTTTTTCTGCTTTTTCTTTCTGTATTTCTTTTTTCTCTCTTTCAGTTTTTTTTCCTTACACCATATTCCACTCTATCTTCTTCTCTATTTGTTTTTTCAAATTTTCTCAGTGTCTCTAGCATTTCTTTTTTTAGTTTTTCGTATTTTTGATCACCTTGCTCTCTTCTCTTTTTTTCCTTTTTCCTTAAGTTTAGTTCTTCTGCCGTATTGATTATTATTTCGTTTAGCTTGTCCATGTCCATTTCCAGATTTTTTTCCTTCGCTTCCTTCCATCTCCTTCTCATTATTTTTCTATATTTTTCCTTTTTTCTTTCATCCCATTCCCACCTTGTGTTTCCCTCTCCTTTTTCTATCTTCTCTCTTTCCTCTATATCTATGTTTCTCTTAATTGTTGTTACCAGAGGCATATGGTCCGAATCACCTCTAGTTATCACCTCCATGTCTACTATTATTTCTCTGTCAAGATTTTCCTTAGTGATCACATAGTCTATTACTGAAGACCCCCTTGCTCCAATGTAAGTATATTTTCCCCGCTTGTCTCCTTTCGTTCTCCCATTCCATATTTTTAGACCGCTGTCTCTACAAAAATCTAGTAATTTTCTTCCTTCACTGTTCATAATTTTATCTTGTGACCTTCTTATCATTTCTTCACCTTCCTCTTCGTCTTCCTCAATGCTTATAATATTTTCACCTACCCTGGCATTGAAATCGCCTAGTATTATTATTTCATTGTCTTTCTGAATTTCCGGGTAAATGATATTTTCTAGTTCTCTTCTCAGTTGTTCCATCCTTTCATTGTTATATACCGTTAATATCTTGATATCTCGCCCTTCTTTCTCTTTATATTTTACGGTCATTCCATATTTCCATTTATCAATTTCTTCTTTCATCTCTATACTTTTTTTTATCCCTATTAATTGTCCTCCCCTAGCTCTTCCCTTTTTTTTATTCTCAACGCAGGGTCTGTCCATATCCTGTATTCCGGTCCTAACTCTTCTCTCATTCTTTGTTCTTTCTCTCCTTCTATCCAGGTTTCTAACAGGATTATTACATCGTGATGTCTCAACCAATTCCAGAATTCTTTATCTTTATTGTGTATGCCTGCTACATTCCACGAGACTATTTTGATTTCCTTTTCATTTCGTTTTCCTGTGTTTGCTTCTTTTCTTTCATCCCCTGATAGTCTCTTGGCGTCCATCATGTCTATTCGTTTTTTGAAGTTTCTTCTGGACGGTTTATTTCTATTAGTTCTCCCTCTTCATTGAAGTCCTTCAGCTTATATAGCTTTCTATCACAATCTATTTTATCAATTCCTCTCAAGAAGGCTCTCTTCCCTTTTCCTCTCAATATTCGTATCATGTTCAATGTTCTACTTCTCAGATCTCTTGATTCTCTTTTTAAATCGTCCTCTAGATATATGTTGGTCCCCTTCAGATTGCCTCTTCTTTTGAAGATATCTCTCTTTCCTTTTTTATTTCTCAATTTCACCAATATTGGTCTTATCCTTCCTTCCATTCTTTTTCCCATTCTGAAGGCTTCCTCTATTTCTGATACCTCCAAATGTAGTTTTTCTTTTATTACTCGTTTGACCATTTCTTCCGTTTTCTCTGTCTCTTCGTTATCTTCGTCCAAACCTTTTATTATAAAATTTTTTTCTCTATCTTTGTCTTCCATAGACTCTATTCTCCTTTTGAGATCTAAATTTTCCTGCTTAATTTCTTCTATTTCCTTCTCCATTCCTTTCTTTCTTCCTGTCTCTCCTGTCTCTCTCTCTCCAGTTCTTCTCTCAGGTTTTTTAATTCTTCATTATTTTTCTGCAATTCCATGATCACAATATCTAGTTTCTTCCCTAGATTCTCATTTCCCTCATCACTTTCTTGCTTTCTTCTTTTTTCTTCTTGTCCTTTTAACACTTCTGGTGGCGAACGTGTCAATTTATTTGTAGGTGAGAAAGGCATTCCTCCCGTCTGTAAGTATTGATTTATTCCCTTTTGTACGGGCATTTGGGCATTTCCTTTTTTCATTAATTATTCCAAGTAAAACTATCTCAAAATAAACTTTCAATTCTATTATATTCAGAAATAGTAAAAAACAAGTTGTTCACCTCTTAATCCAGGCTAATCCGCAGGAGCTCCCGTAAATCACGTCTATACTGCTTGAATGCACTCAAGTGTCTAATAAAGAATGAAGTTAGTTATGAATGGTTCACATTGGTGCATACTAGTCCCATTTCATAGGATTATTCCAGACTTTTTGATCTGCCTAGTTTAACAACAGAGTGAGACGGATGGACTCTATATAATTGCAGTCTCATAAATACTTACTAAAAGAAATGTCTTTTTTTTATTTCGGGGGGGGGGGGGTCCGCCTTGGCCCCCTGGCTACAGCCTTGCATGTAGCTTTTATGTAATTTGGGTTCTTTTAATGTTTGTCTCTCGGTTAAAATCTTGTAATAAAATTTTAACTTAGTTACTAGGGTGGCCCTTAATTTGGTTATTTGAATTTTTATACTCCCAGAGATTCATAAGGCTCGAAATGAATAAAAAAAAATATCCCCCAAGTTTCAAGTCTCACAATTATATTTTCTATGTTTGTCAGTACACATCAATTTTATCTTCTTACTAACTAATTAACGCATGAAATCAATATCATTTCCATTGATCTCACTTTGTCTACATTTAATTGATAATTTAATAACATGTTTAATATCACGAAGTAGAATAGACAGAGTACCTACTAATGGATTAGTTTATTAAATATTTAAATAAGCTAATTTATATCCTCTATCAGATAAAGAGATCCAGAATATCAAGAAAAAAGCTTGTTCGAATATTTTGATTGATGCATTATATGAAAAATAATTGTTATGTAAAAAAGTGGTAAAGAAACGCAATAAAACACAACAAATAGAAACCATGGAAACAGAAAATCTAAGCGTTCGATATTAACAGCGCAAAATTGTTTTCTTCTGGTCAGTTCAAGTAGTTGTCTAGTTGACGTTGGTTCTTACATTCGATCTTAAATGGCCATCATGGGTGTTGTAGTTGTATTATTAATATTGCTAATTCCAAAATCAAAGACAACTGTAAATTATTTCGATCTTCTACTGAACATGTCAAAACAACATTTTGATCCGAATAAAGAAATATATATTATAAATACGAATCGAATGCAGTATTCATATTTTAATCAACTGTGCAAAGTGATTAGTGAAAATTGGCCAGTGGTTGTAATAAATTTAAATAAAACAGATGGACCGAAAACGATTGATATTGAACTATCGAGAGTTGTCAGTACTTTAGTTATAGTAGTGGATGATAAACCAGAAATTAACTTCTTTTTTCGCTCAAGCAAAAATATTTATTCTATATCGATTCAAGAGAAAATTATTCTACTTGTTCAAGAAAGGAATTTTTGAATAAGATGGACATTGATAATTTCTGGACAGATTATTTTCAATCAATCTTTTTATTTCATTACCAAAAAAATTGTTCGAGTGAATACGAAATCTGGACGCGGGCTCCTTGGTCGACAGATCCTGGACAAAGAATCGCAAACATCAAAGACGCATATTTTAATAAAAAGCCAAATTTCCACGGGGCTTTACTTTCATTCTTTTCCACCGTGCATGGAATGTTTACTCAGCAGGAAGAAAAAGTTCACTAGAGACATTTAAAATCATCTTGTTTGAAAAATGGAATATAGTTGATGCTACTACTAAAATTCCAGTTAGGTATTCTGTCATATTTATTGAACCAACAGGTGAGCCATATGAGTCTTATAGTGTTATGCCACTATGTTTCGTGGTTCAAAAAGGAAAGGAACATCCGAAATCGGAGGCCATAGTTTTCTGTTTTCACTGGAAAGTGTGGATGTGTTTAACTATCGTTTGGATTTTCTCCGGTCTGACTTGGTATTTCATCAACAAACAAAGTTCTCTGCTACAATCTTTGTCTGAGATGTTTAGTCTCATAGTTACGGAGGCAGTAAACTGGTTACCAAGGATAAATACCTCGTTGCGCCGGTTCGTAGCCGGAATATTGATGCTAATGTCAATTGTGATCATCACTGGATTCCAGAGTAACCTCTATAAGAAAATGCAAGTACCGATTTTATATCCACCCATCTCTGAAATTAGACAAATCAAAGATGAAAATCTCACCATCATCTGTACATACCCACAATCGTGCATTTTACTTTTTGGGATAGATGTAATTACAAAGGAGTACAATAAGGAAGGTGATAAATTATTTCAAGAAATGTCACGCCAGTTTATTTACGAAGGAATGGATAAGCCATATGATGACACATTAGTTTACAAGTCCACTCATACTTTAAATGAGGTAATGACCAATCCCAATATGGCTCTTATAACAGCTTGTGAAACCGCACGTTTAATTATTAATACGATTCCAGCATTTGCAAAAAAATTGCATGTCGTAGAGGAACCAATCGGCACTTATCCCGTTTTATATTTCCCGTTTCCATTTGGAGATAAATTGCGCTATTTGCTTGCGTTGTATTACGAAAGTGGAATAGGGCAGTGGAAGGAATACCAGTTTCAATGGGAGAAATTGTTGAGAATTTTAATGAAAGAGAAGAAAGAACCACTAGTCCGAGTATTCACTATGGACGATGTCCAAGTCGGCTTTATTATTCTCTTTATTGGTCTTTCGATTTCAACGTTTGTATTTCTTTTAGAATGGTTTTCAAAATATCTCATCCTTGATTTACAATTATGCAAGAAATTAAAATGTGAAAGAGAAAGTCAAATTATCTGTTGAGTGGTTTAAATCGCAAACTCTGTCCTTCGCTTAAAGTGTGTTTTGAGTAACAACGGGGACACGTAACAGAAACCAAGAAACTTTTGCGATCAGGAGACCTGGCTGCCTTTTCTTGGCAACGAACTCCTTCAACATTACATTTAACCATGATATTAAATGAAATAATAACGATCCTAGTCGTAGATTAAAGCCGAAACAGATTTAAACAAACTGTCTAGAGACTTTTTTTTTTTTTTTTTTAATGCAATCGAATGCAAGAAGGGGTGCACCAGTAAAGATGTAGCCCCTATGGATCTCGAAAGACCCTTGCATTACCGAAGAGAAGGGAAAGTTGTTTAAGTGAGAGGGTGTAGACGTAGGTGTCTATGCACCCTGGTTTTGGAAGGTTTGAAGATCATAGGTGCTGGGAAAGATAGAGGCTGGGAGAGAGTTCCAGTTCCTTGAAGTCATGGGGATATATGAATTCGCGAATGAAGTGGTCCGGCACTTTTCTAATTTGACCGCGAAAGAGTGTTGGGAGTCGGCAAAACGTGTGCTGCGTGCAAAGCATGCTTTGGGGGGAATTATTGATTTTATCTCATCAGAGCACCTGCCGTGATAGTATCTATAGAAAAGGGAAAGGGCGGAGACATCTCTTCGATGAGCCAGCGAGTCGAGGGAGTCGGTGAGGGTAGAATCGTCAATTAGCCTGACGGCTCGTTTCTGAATTGCATCAAGGGTAGCAAGAGAATATTTTGAGGCTCCTCTCCACAGATGAGAGCCGTATTCGAGACAGGGGCGGATTTGGGCCTTGTAGATGGATGACTTAATTTAGTCTCTTTTGCTTCCACAAAGTCTTAATTGGCACTGTTTGTATGTTAAATTATTTTATCTATAACATTTACAATGTTTAAAAATATTCACATGGGTAAAATAAATATTAAAATTTCCTCAATCATGAGTTGTTCTCACTTTTTGTATATTATGTATTATCTTTAATTACAACAGAAATTCCTCAAAACAATGTTTGATTATAACAATGCTTTAATACTCTATTAATCTTCTTTTAATATCTCTGAATTTTTTCTATAAAGTTAAAAATGTAACAAAAGTGTTTTATTTTAAATTGTTCCATTTTTTAATTAATGTGGTTTATAAAATTTGTAAACATTGTACTGAGCAATGAATTTCCTATTCAGTAAATCATTGACGATGTACATCTCAACGTTTAAACCATTAATAATCAACATGTGTGTGCTGAACTGCCCATCATATAACAGTATTGGATATTTTATTTGGATTCTACAATCATCTTCCAAAATGGTCAGTAGCTCTTAGTCTATAGTCTAATACGTAATGAATGTATAGCTAGGGGTGGAAAATTATTTTAATATATCTATATATCGCACCAAATAGGTATATCGATATATTTTTATTAATTAATACTTTAACAAACAGGGTACGGTCAAGTATTATAATCGTGTATGAAAAAAGTATTTTTTTTCCTTCTTTTTTCGAAATATCTCAAAAACAGCTTAAACTATTTTGATTATAAAAATTAACCGAAACGATGGCATTTTGCTCTACATAAAAGCTCCAATAAGTAAATATCGAAAAAATTATATGTTTTGAGATAATAATTGTTTTGTCAAAATGTCTGTTAGTTAGTTTGTGCGTTACCAAATTTTTGTGGACGGGCTAGCTCAAAAACTAGTGTGAATATCGAAACCAAATTTCACAGGTACTTGTGATCCATTGAGATTAAGAGCTGATTAGATTTTGGTGCATATCGACCCAAAATTAAGTGGAGTTAAAAATTAAAAATCTAGGCCATTTGAGCAAACTCAATCAAATTTTATATACATAATCAGTGGGACCCCAGAAGTCTAAAAATACAAAAACTAACAGCCCAAAATGGGGGGGGGGTAGGGTAAAAATGAAAATATAGGCTCTTGTACCAAACTCAAGCAAATTTTGTATACATATCACTGTTACCCCAGGAGTCTAAAAATGTGAGGTCCCCTACATGATTATAAATAATTTTATTAAATCTATATATATAAAATTAAGGTCTGTATGTATGTCTGTATGTTTCCGTCGTTTCCGAAAATTTGCTCACGATTCACGTAAAAACGGCTGAAGGGATTATTATGAAATTTCATATTTACATCAGATGTCTTCTAACTTATGTTTTTAGCTATATAACGTTTTGATATTTTGGCCCCAGAAAGGAGTTTGGGGTGGGGGGGGGCGCACGAATGAAAATTATCAAATAAATCCTAAACTATTAACTCTACGGCAAATTTTATTAAGAGCAAAGTTGTAGGGGATGTGATTTCTGACAACTTTTGTTTAAAAAAAAAACGTAAAAATTGCCCAAAAAGGGGGAGGGTCAAAATATGAAAATTCTTGCTCTTTGACCAAACTCAACCAAATTTTGTATACATAATCTCTGGGTCACTAGAAGGCTGGAAATTCAAAAACTAGCAACCCAAAATGGGTGGCGGGGGAGGGGGGGGTCAAAAAATGAAAATTCTTACGCTTAGAGCCAACTTAACCAAAATTTGTATACATAATCTGTGGGTCACTAGAAGACTAGAAATGAAAAAAACTGGGTGCGGGTGGGGAGGGGGGGGTGCAGGACTGGGGGTGGTTAGGTGAGAGTCCAGAGGCGTAATGGGGGGCTCAGGTGAGGGTCCAGAGGAGTATTGTTGTGGTGTGGGGATGGGTCCGGAGTGGGTGGGGCGGGGTGGAGGGCGCGGGGGGGAGTGAGGTTTCAGTTGAGGATCCAGAGGGTTAGTGGGTTGGTGGAGGGCGCGGGGTGTGGTCATGTGATAAGAAATTTGCAAAAAAACATGATTTTACCTGAAAGTTTTTTTCGATATTCTCTTTTAATCACTTGGTTCGTTTTGCCGAGGACTTGATAAAATTTCCAACCGATTTTATAATTCCAATAGTATTTCGAATAGGCTGAACCTAGGTAGAGAATTTCGTTTGTAGTGATTAACTATTATGTTGTGTATAACAACAGAGTGAGAGTGATTTCAACTAAAAATGTGAAATCAATAAAAAATATAGAGGGATATGTGAAATGAAAAACATGCGTTTTAATTGAAGTTACTAATATATTCTCGACTCATTTAATAAATTGATGATGTTGAACTTGGCATACTCACTACTTTTTTTGGCAAACGGATTTTATTAATCGAACTTGGCCTTTTTTTACACAAGTGTTTTTGTTGAGATTTCACTTATTTTTTAAGTTGGATGGGAATTTAACCTTCAAGATTCACGCATTTATTTTAAAGGCTGATGAAGATCTTTTCGATTTCTCACTTTATTAGTGATTCAAGTTATTCTACCAATATGCCAAGTTTTGGCATTCTAGGATCATTATATTTTCACTGTATGTTAATTTAGTCTATAAATTTCACCCCTTCATTTCGGGGCCCGAAGAAGTGAAAGTTTCGGTATTTCAAGTTCCTCTTTAATTAATGTGCCAATCTTTACCAGTATGCCAATTTTCTGCATTCTAGGTTCTTTGAATTTCACTATATATTATGTTAATTAAGCCTATAATTTTCACTCCTTCATTTCATGTCGTGAAGAAGGGAAAGTTTCGCTTTTTCGATTTTTACCTTTAAATATACCCCAAACTCTATCAGTACGCCAAATTTTAGCATGTTTTATGTTAATTTATCCTATAAATTTAACTCCTACATTTGGGGCCCTGAAGAAGGAAAAGTTTCGATTTTTCAATTTCGTCCTTTATTAATGTGTCAAGCTTTACCAGTATGCCAAATTTCAGCATTCTAGGTTCATTGAATTTTTAGTTTATGTTAATTAAGTCTATAACTTTCACCCCTTCATTTCGGGCTGTGAAGAAGGAAAAGTTTCGATTTTTTAATTTCCTCCTTTATTAATGTGTCAAGCTATACCAGTATGCCAAATTTCAGCATTCTAGGTTCATTGAATTTTTAGTATATGTTAATTAAGTCTATAACATTCACCCCTTCATTTTATGTCCTGAAGAAGAGAAAGTTTCGATTTTTGGATTTTTCCCATTAATTGTACCCCAAACTCTACCTGCCTGCCAAATTTTAGAATTCTAGGGTTAGCGGAAATACTCTAGAATTTTGATGAGTGAGTGACGAAAAAGCCTATTTTTGGCTTCTTGTAACTTGGATGGTGTAAACAGTAAAAATATGAAATTTTGTAATTTAGTTAAGCTTATGGACCAGTATTCTGGAAAAAATTTTCAGCCATGTAGAGGTTTCCATTACGAAGTTACAGAGGCGTCAAAATGGCCTGAGTTGTTTCCTGTAAAGGGTAGTCTGGCAGTGCACACATCCCCGCTCGAATCGAACTTGGCTGGGGCACTGCCGTGCCTCTAGATATATTATATTAAAATTAGGAATTTTTTGTTTGTTTTTAATTAACAGGTGTCTAAATCATAACATTACAGGTGTGTTTACAAATAAAGTGGTTTTTTTATATAACTTGGAAAGAAATCTTATTAAATTTTATGTTTTTATTTCAGATCCTAAACGACTATTTTTTTTTTATGATTATTTTCCTATTTATTTTTTTATAATGTTTATCAATATGAACGAATGTGGGCATATTGGTATACGAGTAAACAAATATACACGTAATATGTAGACCACTAGAAAACTAGAAATGCAAAAACTGGGTGCGGGGTGGGGTTGATGTGGGAGGTGCAGGGGGTGGGCTGAAGTTGTGGGGGATCCGGGGGTTGGCGGCGCAGTTGGGATGGGGTGGGGCGCAGTGAGGGTGCACTGGTGGGGCGAGGTGGGGGGTTTCGCGAGGGGGGGCAGGGGTTACCGTGCATCGCTCGGTGGCTCCAGGTACTATATAAATATATATACAATTTCCATTTTCGCATGATATCCCAAGGAATCAAGAGCCAAGCGCTGCACGTCCGTCCCGCACCAAGTTCACTCACTCACTAACTAATTAACGCATGAAATCAATATCATGTCTATTGATCTCACTTTCTCTACATTTAATTGATCATTTAACATGTTTAATATCATGAAGTAGAATAGACAGAGTACTTATGGATGATTAGCCTATTAAATATTTAAATAAGCTAATTTTTTGTTCGAATATTTTGATTGTCGTATTAGATGAAAAATAATTGATATGTAAAAAAGTGGTAAAGAAACGCAATAAAACACAACAAATAGAAGCCATGGAAACAGAGAATCGAAGCGGTCGATATTAACAGCGCAAAATTATTTTCTTCTGGTCAGTTTAAGTAGTTGATTAGTTGACGTTCGTTCGTACATTCGCTCTTAAATGGCCATCATGGGCGTTGTAGTTGTATTATTAATATTGCTAATTCCAAATTCAAAGACAACTGAAAATAATTTCGATCTTCTACTGAACATGTCAAAACAACATTTTGATCCGAATAAAGAAATATATATTATAAATCCAGATCGAATGCAGTATTCATATTTTAATCAACTGTGCAAAGTGATTAGTGAAAATTGGCCAGTGGTTGTAATAAATTTAAATGAAGCGGATGGACCGGAAACGATTGATATTGAACTATCGAGAGTGGTCAGTACTTTAGTTATAGTAGTGGATGATAAACCAGAAATTAACTTATTTTTTTCGGTCAAGACGAAATATTTATTCTATATCGATTCAAGAGAAAATTATTCTACTTGTTCAAGAAAGGAATTTTTGAATAAGATTGACATTGATTATTTCTGGATAAATTATTTTCAATCAATCTTTTTATTTCATTACCAAAAAAATTGTTCGAGTGGATACGAAATCTGGACGCGGGCTCCTTGGTCGACGGATCCTGGACAAAGAATCGCAAACATCAAAGACGCATATTTTAATAAAAAGCCAAATTTCCACGGAGCTTTATTTTCATTCTTTTCCACCGTGCATGGATTTTTTAATCAGCAGGATGAAAAAATTCACTAGAGACATTTAAAATCATTTGGTTTGAAAAATGGAATATAGTTGATGCTACTACTAAAATTCCATTTAGATATTCTGTCATATTTATCGAACCGACAGGTCAGCCATTTGACGCTTATAGTGTTATGCCACTATGTTTCGTGGTTCAAAAAGGAAAGGAACATCCGAAATCGGAGGCCATCGTTTTGTGTTTCCACTGGAAAGTGTGGATGTGGTTAACTATCGTTTGGATTTTCTCCGGTCTGACTTGGTATTTCATCAACAAACAAAATTCCCTACTACAATCTTTGTCTGAGATGTTTAGTCTCATAGTTACGGAGGCAGTAAACTGGTTACCAAGGATAAATACCTCGTTGCGCCGGCTTGTAGCCGGAATATTGATGCTAATGTCAATTGAGATCATCACTGGATTCCAGAGTAACCTCTATAAGAACATGCAAGTACCGATTTTATATCCGCCCATCTCTGAAATTAGACAAATCAAAGATGAAAATCTCACCATCATCTGTACATATCTACAATCGTGCTTTGACCTTTTTGGGGCAGATGTAATTACAAAGGAGTTCAATAAGGAAGGTGATAAATTATTTCAAGAAATGTCACGCCAGTTTATTTACGAAGGAATGGATAAGCCATTTAATGACACATTAGTTTACAAGTCCACTCATACTTTAAATGACGTAATGACCAATCCCAATATGGCTCTTATAACACCATGTGAAACAGCACGTTTAATTATTAATACGATTCCAACATTTGCAAAAAAGTTGCATGTCGTAGAGGAAACAATCGCCACTTATCCCCTCGTTTATTTCCCGTTTCCATTTGAAGATAAAATTCGCCATTTGCTTGCGTTGTATTTCGAGAGTGGCATAGGCCAGTGGAAGGAATACCAGTTTCAATGGGAGAAATTGTTGAGAATTTTAATGAAAGAGAAGAAAGAACCACTAGTCCGAGTATTCACTATGGACGATGTCCAAGTCGGCTTCATTATTCTCTTTATCGGTCTTTCAATTTCAACGTTTGTATTTCTTTTAGAATGTTTTTCAAAATATCTCACCCTTGATTTACAATTTTGGAAGAAATTAAAATCTGAAAGAGAAAGTCAAGTTATCTGTTGAGTGGTTTAAATCTCAACCTGTTTTGTTCGGTTAAAGTGTGTTTTGAGTAACAACGGGGACACGTAACAGAAATCAAATAACGTTTGTCGTCAGGAGACCTGGCTGCCTTTTCTTGGCAACGAACTCCTCCAACATTACAATTAACCATGATATTAAATGAAATAATAACGATCTTAGTCATACATTAAAGCCCAAACACATTTTCAACAAACTAACGAGAGACTTTGATGAATCACTTAATTTAGTCTGTTTTGCTTCCACAAAGTCTTAATAGGCACAGATTGTATCTTAAATTATTTTATGTATTGGGAACTGATATGGAGGCGTGGCTTAAAAAAACATGTCGCAAAGTAGGTTACACTTATAAATGTTTAACCCGTGTTATAGTAGGCTAAATTAATAATATGTTATTATATTTCACAGATATTTTTTCTTGGATGGGTGATAATCCAAATCAAAAAAATATTAATGATGTTCAACTGATTTTATCTGTTGGTCATTTAATTAAATGCTGCATAAATAATGAAAAAAGTGATAAAAATGTGACCGTAGTTACCGCGCTTTGTATACAAAGGTAACACATGAAAGAAAAGCCGCATTAAATAAAAAAATATGTAAAAGCGGAAAAATAATTTCTATTACATGTTCTTGTAAGACAGGATTAGGAGAAAAGTGTAAACATGCAGTGCCAACATTATTTAATTGTTATGGTTATTCCTCAAGTACTAGATGAGAATCAATCGATATTTATGATTTTAACTCGATTCCTCCATCTCTTCAAAAATGCTTACCAATAAAAACAGAAACGTCAAAAATCCAATATAGAATGGTTATTCCTCAAGTACTAGATGAGAAACAATCGATATTTTTGATTTTAACTCGATTCCTCTATGTCTTCAGCAAAGGTAACGAATAAGAAAACAACACAGTTGCTATGGTTACTTATAAATTTTCCTCCCAAATTTTTAGCATTTCACAGAGAGAAGCCTGTCCATTCATACTTAAGCAAGGTTAAATGAGCTAAATTAAAACGATCAAATGAATACATTTTAAAGAATTTAACCTTTTTTGTTGTCCCCAAGGTACTTAATTAGGATATTAAATTTCATCAAAATTGGCTAAGTCATTTTCAAGATATTTAAAAAAACTAAAAAAGTACTGAAATAAAGTACTAATGTTTGTGGGCCGATATGTACCAAAAACTAATCAGCGCTTCATTTTGTTAAACTAATGGTAGGTTTTGAATTTCATTTCAATCGGTGCAAAGGTGTAGAAAAAAACGATAACATCCATCCATCCATCCATCCATCCATCCATACATACATACATACATACATACATACATCCGCATGTACTAAATGAAAAAATCGCACTTTTTGGCCTCTCGACGAGACCCCATGTAATTTTTGGCAAAACCGTCACGTGCTAAAATTCAACCTAATTGAATACTACAATTTGTGACTTTAATTGAGTCCATGGGTTCCGTAGTCTTTACGTGAGGACCCTTGGAAGTCGCGCTTGCCGCGAGACCGATTACAATACTTTACCCATGCTTCACATTAGATAAAGTAAAAAACTATAAATTAACCGAATGTTTTCTACATTTGATTCAATCACGAATCAACTGTAGGGAATTTTTGTCAAATATTGTCATATTTGTCATATCAGTTAGAAAAATTATAAAAATTTATAAAAAACTATAACTACTTGAAAGTGGTAGTGGGCACCCAATCGGAAAGCATAATTTTATCACGTGGGTGACAATACATCACTTGTTATCACAGGACACCTGATATTTTGTTTCTCACTGTTCAACACTTTACTGCAAGCAATAAAGAGAAAATGCCCTTTAAATTTTTTTACGATTGATAATTTCTGAAATAATATTATTGTCAGCCATTTTTATTTACATCTGACCTGAAACTGAAGGATGATAGTCCAGGTGTTTGAACTGACACATGCGCGCGCAACCCAGCCGGCTAATTTGAAATTTTTTTTAAAAAGCTCCCTGTGAACCCAACAGTTGAAATATCAGCTGAACTAGCTTCAAATTTCAAGTAGGTCGAACAAGTAAGAGACAAGTAAGAGAAAATGTCTCGTGTGAACCAGTCTTTAGTAGCCAGTTGCGTAGCCAAAGGGAGGGCGAATTAGGGCTCTTCTTTTGTTGGCAGTAGCTTGTAATTCGAGATAACAACAGAAGTCTAAAAATGCAAAAACTAACCCCCCCCTACATAATAATAAATAATTTTCTTAAATATTAAATATAAGTGAGGGCCAGGTTGTATGGCAAAAGTCAATTGGATGGCGACGTCAGGACGTGTCAGTTTATTTTTCTAACAACCGATTCTTGGTATCATTTCCATTGATCTCACTTTGTCTACATATAATTGATCATTTAATAACATGTTTAATATCATGAAGTAGAATAGACAGAGTACTTATGGATGATTACCCTATTATATATTTAAATAAACTAGTTTATATTCTCTATCAGTAAAGCGATCCAGAATATCAAGAAAAAAGCTTGTTCGAATATTTTGATTGACGTATATAGATCAAAAATAATTGTTGTTTAAAAAAGTGGTAAAGAAACGCAATAAAACACAACAAATAGAAACCATGGAAACAGAGAATCGAAGCGTTCGATATTAACAGCGCAATTTTTTTCTACTGGTCAGTTCAAGTAGTTGCCTAGTTGACATTGGTTCGTACATTCGATCTTAAATGGCCATCATGGGTGTTGTAGTTGTATTATTAATATTGCTAATTCCCAAAGCAAAGACAACTGAAAATAATTTCGATCTTCTACTGAACATGTCAAAACAACATTTTGATCCGAATAAAGAAACATATATTGTAAATACAAATCGAATGCAGTATCCATATTTTAATCAACTGTGCAAAGTGATTAGTGAAAATTGGCCAGTGATTGTAATAAATTTAAATGAAATTGATGTAAGGAAATGGAATAAAATTGAACTATCGAGGGGTGTCAATATCTTAACTGTAATAGTGTATGATGAACCAAAAGTTGCCCTGTTTATGTCGAGCAACTCAAAATATTTATTCTATATCGATTCAAGAGAAAATTATTCTACTTGTTCAAGAAAGGAATTTTTGAATACGATTCACATTGCATTTTTTCTGGATGGATTATTTTCAATCAATCTTTTTATTTCATTACCAAAAAAATTGTCCGAGTGAATACGAAATTTTTACGCGGGCTCCTTGGTCGACAGATCCTGGACAAAGAATCGCAAACATCAAAGACGCATATTTCAATAAAAAGCCAAATTTCCACGGGGCTTCAGTTTCATTCTCTTCCACCATGCATGGAATGATTACTCAACAGTATGAAAAAAATTCACTAGAGACATTTAAAATCATCTTGTTTGAAAAATGGAATATAGTTGAGGCTACTACTAAAATTCCAGTTGCTTATTCTATCATATTTATTGAACCGATAAGTTCAGCCATATTTGACCTTATACTGTTATGCCACTATGTTTTGTGGTTCAAAAAGGAAAGGAACATCCGAAATCGGAGGCCGTCATTTGGTGCTTCCACTGGAAAGTCTGGATGTGGTTAACTATCGTTTGGATTTTCTCCGGTCTGACTTGGTATTTCATTAACAAACAAAGTTCTCTGCTACAATCTTTGTCTGAGATGTTCAGTCTCATAGTTACGGAGGCAGTAAACTGGTTACCAAGGATAAATTCCTCTTTATGCCGGTTTGTAGCTGGAATATTGATGTTAATGTCAATTGTGATCATCACTGGATTCCAGAGTAACCTCTATAAAAATATGCAAGTACCGATTTTGTATCCGCCCATCTCTGAAATTAGACAAATCAAAGATGAAAATCTCACCATCATCTGTACATATCCACTATCGTGCTTTAACCTTTTTGGGGCAGATGTAATTAGAAAACAGTTCAATAAGGAAGGTGATAAATTATTTCAAGAAATGTTACGCCAGTTTATTTACGAAGGAATGGATAAGCCATATAATCAAACATTAATGTTCAAGTCCACTTATACTTTAAATGACGTAATGACCAATCCCAATATGGCTCTTATAACACCATGTGAAACCGCACGTTTAATTATTAATACGATTCCATCATTAGCAAAAAAGTTGCATGTCGTAAAGGAAACAGTCGTCACCCTACCCCTCTCTTATCAACCGTTTCCATTTGAAAATAAAATCAGCCATTTGCTTGCGTTGTATTACGAGAGCGGGATATGGCCAGTGGAAGGAATACATGTTTCAATGGGAGAAATTGTTGGGAATTTTAACGAAAGAGAAGAAAGAACCACTAGTCCGAGTATTCACTATGGACGATGTCCAAGTCGGCTTCATTATTCTCTTTATCGGTCTTTCAATTTCAACGTTTGTATTTCTTTTAGAATGTTTTTCAAAATATCTCACCCTTGATTTACAATTTTCGAAGAAATTAAAATCTGAAAGAGAAAGTCAAGTTATCTGTTGAGTGGTTTAAATCTCAACCTGTTTTGTTCGGTTAAAGTGTGTTTTGAGTAACAACGGGGACACGTAACAGAAATCAAATAACGTTTGTCGTCAGGAGACCTGGCTGCCTTTTCTTGGCAACGAACTCCTCCAACATTACAATTAACCATGATATTAATTGAAATAATAACGATCTTAGTCATACATTAAAGCCCAAACACATTTTCAGCTTCATTATTCTCTTCATTGGTCTTTCGATTTCAACGTTTGTATTCCTTTTAGAATGTTTATCAAAATATCTCGCCCTTGATTTAAAACTATGGAAGAAATTAAAATCTCAAAGACAATGTCGAATTATCTGTTGAGTGGTTTACCTC
Organism: Forficula auricularia; assembly: GCA_024734495.1. Taxonomy (NCBI): domain Eukaryota; kingdom Metazoa; phylum Arthropoda; class Insecta; order Dermaptera; family Forficulidae; genus Forficula; species Forficula auricularia. The sequence goes on from JALMQS010000058.1 coordinate 2,550,493, forward strand.
GCAAGCTGAGTTGTTCGCTTAACGTGTGTTTTGAGTAACATTAAATTTTTAACATTAAATTTAGAATGTTTAAAAATATTGGGTAAAATAAATATTAAAATTTCCTCAATCGTGAGTTTGTTCTCAGTTTTTATATATTATGTAACATATTTATTCCCAATTACATTTGCAAATGTCTCTATAACTATTCATGTAAAAAAGCAGAAATAAATCAAATGTTTTATTTTAAATTGTTCAATTTTTCAATTACCCATGTGGAAATTTTGGAACGGTCGGAGATCATTCCGGCCATCATCCAATACCTGTCTGGTGTCAAAATGATCAGATCATGCCGACATCAGATTCTATGATCGTCGGAGACAATAATCGGTTAATTTTTACACTATAACGAAATTTATATTTCACTTACAAAAATTATTACTCGAGGCAGAAATTATATTTATACACAGATATTATAGTAAGGGATAAAACACTCTCTTTGCTGACTATTTATAAAATGACATCTGTATCAAACTTGGTGGTTATGTCTGGGCCAATTTGAAATATTTTGAAACTGGCCAAGTCTCCGCCAGAGGGAAAGTCGGTCGAAATTTCGAGAGTCGGATAAGAGACAATTCCGAGACCAATCTGATATTAATTATAATCTACATACGTCCGATTGAATGTCGCCATGTGCCAAGTCTGAGACTAAGCCCCTCCCTCAAACATTTACTCAATCATCCCCTCAATCATTTACTCAATCATACCCTCAATCATTTACTCAATCATACCCCCAATCATTCCCTCAATCATTTCATCCCATGTTATTTTTCTTCCTAGGTAGCGGAATTCCTTAACTCCTTCTAGGTTTTCTTGGTAAATTTTAATACATTGTACAAATTAGGACCTTGGTTTTATTCTTGTTTATTTTGTTTTTTATTTCTTCTATTAGGATTTGGTTAATTCCATTCAGAGTGTCCTCTAATTTTATCTTTGAAAAATAACAAATTCACTTAATGGCAGCCCTTAATAATACATTCGTTTTGGAGTGAAAAAAGTGGATTTTTGCGGAGACAGTCAAAATACGCCAATCAATCAATTTTTAACCCCCCCCCCCACACACACACTTTAATTTTGGGTCGATATGCAGCAAAATCTATTCAGCTCTTAATTTCAATGGACCAAAACTACGTGTGAAATTTGGTTTCGATATTCACACTAGTTTTTGAGCTAACTCGTCCACAAAAATTTGGTAACGCACACACTAACGGACACCCAACCGGACAACCAGACAACCAGACTAACAGATATTTTGACAAAACAATTATTATTTCGAAAAATATATTTTTTTCGATATTCACTTTTTTCCCTTTTTCAAAACATCCCCTCAATCATTTACTCAATCATCCCCTCAAGCATTGATTCAATCATCCCTTCAATCATTTACTCAATGATCCCCTCAATTATTGACTCAATCATACCCTCAATCATTTACTCAACCATACTCTCAATCATTTATTCAATCATACCCTCAATCATTTACTCAATCATTCCCTCAATCTTTTACTCAATAATCCGTCAATCATTTATTCAGCCTGTTAACCTCAAAACAAATGTCAAAACAACTTTAGAATAGTCACTTATTAAGTTAAAAAATATAAAATTATTTCATAATAAAATAAGATGAATATACCCAAAATAGTTCTAGGAATATATACTGTATTTTATATTAAAGAAAAACGTACTTATACGAGTATAAGGTCTTTGTAAAATGGGTATTTCTCATTTGATAAAGTTGTGTTTGGAAATCTTTTGATCAAGACAAGATGGCGGTCGAGCTTCCTCTTCTCCCCGCTTCAGGGGACAATTTCCTCGCCTAAGTTCTAAGTTACAGGCACTCCCTATCTCCCTGTGACACACAAAACGAAACAAATATACAACATTGTAAGTTTATAGAAAAGTGTATAAGATAACAGAAGAACTTTTGTAAACTGAGATTTCATACGGGACTATACGGTACATAGGGATGGTAACGATATTTCGATTATTTTTTTTATCGATATATTTCCGAAATATATCGATATACTCCTTGCGATATATATCGAGTATCGATATATGCCTTGATACATATATCGAAAAATATATAAATTTATTTAACATGGAAATACCGAAAAACTGCTTCAATTTTTTAATTGAACAATTTTATATGAAATTTTCATTTCACAACATCACAACTATTAAAAAAAACTTTGACTAGGTACTCTAAAGTCAAAAAAAAAAATTATCTCATGTATTGTATAAGAGAGGGGGGAAAATACCATAATACTAGAAAAATAGCGACAGAAAACCGCAGCAGTCTGACTGGCAAAATTTTGTCCCAACTTTTGTTTTTGGAATCATTTTGTAGAAAGTAGTTTTAACATGTTTTTTTGTTTTTTTTTTAAGTTAATTTTTAACTTAAAAAAAAGTGTACTCCACATGACTATGACTATTGACTTCTGGTTTTGTTATATAACCTTTGGTGAAACTAGCATTGAATGTAAAAAAATTCTATTTTTAAGATTAAATTATTTAAAATGAAAATTTAGTTTGTAAACTTCACTCCTTCATTTAAGATACCGAGGAAGGGAATGTTTTGTTTTTTAATTTCCTCCTTTATTAATGTGCTAAGCTTTACCAATATGCCATATTTCAGCATTGTATATTCATTGTATTTTCACTAATTGTTAATTTAAACTATAAATTTCACCTCTTCATTTCAGGCCCTGAAAAAGAAAAATGCTTTTGTTTTTCGATTTCCTCCTTTCATAATTTGCTACCAGTACCTATGTCAAATTTCAGCATTCTATGATCATTGTAATCATTTCCCTATATGTTAATCAAGCCTATAAAATTCACGACTTCATTTTAGATTCTGAAGAAAAGAAAGATTGGCTGTGAAAATTAATTTTTAAACTTGAATAATTTCAAAAAGTTTCGAAATTAAATGACAGATTAACAAGGGTCCTACTAGTAATGGGTTGACTACCAGTGGCGGATTTAGATAAGACCACCCCTTTCCGATATAGCGTCATTTTTGCTTTATTGTAGTATTTATTATAATCTACCATCTACACTAGTCTAAAGTCGCATGACTAATATACCTGGCAAATTGCTTGCATTATCATAAGTGGGCCACGTCAGCTTATTATGACAAAACCGATTTACTTTACTATACAAGTAATAAATATAAGAGAGGAAGGAATTATTATATTTTTGAATTATTTTTATAGAATTTTATTCTTTCAGAAATGAATTTTTGTTTTACAATAAACAATCTATATAAATCAAAATATATTGTTACGCTTAAGTGATACGTTGAAGGATCTCCGATAGTTCTCCACCGATATCATTGAAATTTTCAAACAACATTCCATTCAAATACACGAGTGTTTTTATATATAGTGTTTTTATAGATATCACACCTGTGGCATGCAAAAAATATTTTTTTCCATGAAACAACGTCAGCGACTCTATGAGGGGGTAAAAGCAAACAAACAAGATGGCCGATATTCGCTTTTTGGAAATCTTTCAACTGTCAATATTACTTTTGGTTAAGGGAACAATTTTGACAATTAATATATAATTCACTTTTTTTTTTTAATAACTAATCTATAATTATTTGCATTTTCAATTTATTTTCAAAACTATTATTATGGGATGGCCTTAGAGCCGATAGAACAGATGGAGAGGACAAAGGGCTAAACGGGAATAAAGAAAATATATTTATACTTGGAAGTTGCCGAAAATTATGTATGTGCTATAAAGGAGGGCAATAAACTATGGAATGCAATGAGGGTGCATAGTGAAAATTTCCATCTCTTATTTTCTATTTAAAAAAATAAAAATAGAAACTCTAATTAAAATTAAATATCATTGATTAAGATGTCAATTATTGGTGAAGTTTTGATGTCTGTTTGATTGTTCAAGATGTTTTGATTAAGGTGTATGGCCTTTTTAATTTCAGCTGACTCAACAAATCTAATTTCCTGCTTTTTGAAATGAAATGTAAAGGGAGGGGGTTAGTCGATGAAGGTGAATGGTTGTGGTCAAACAAATGATCGGCAAAAGCCGAGTTATAACTAAGAGGGGGCATTTGGGTTCAAACTATTCACCTGTAGATTGCGAAGAGATCTCATATGTTCAACCTGACGTTGATTGAAAGATCTACCTGTTTGCCCGATATAAAACGAATGACAGTCATTACATTGCAATTTATATACACCACTCTTTGTTATTGCTTTAATTATATCGATTTTATTGTTAACCAATATGGTTCAAAGGTTATTACTGTTATAGAATGAAGGGGTAATATTAAGTTTGCGAAACATATTAGCTATAGGGTAGCTGAGTCGAGAATGGAAATAAAGTTGATTTTTTTCTCTTTTGTTGGGATGATGGAATATAAGAGGGGGCTGTTATTTTATAAATTACCTTTTAATAATAACAATTACCCCCGACACTTGATCGACAATATTCAGAAAAAGGTAATTTATAAAATAACAGCCCCTCTTTTTATATTCCATCATCCCAACAAAAGAAAAAAACTTTAAATAAAGGGGTCAAAAGGGGCAAAATATCTTTGCAATGTGTTTACACTAATTATGCATTTTCTCTTAAGAACTATAAGATATCTACTTGATTTTTACATAATAAAATTCTAATTTGAATTTCATTTCAATCGGTGCAAAGGTGTAGAAAAAAACGATAACATCCATCCATCCATCCATACATACATACATACATACATCCGCATGTACTAAATGAAAAAATCGCACTTTTTGGCCTTTCGACGAGACCCCATGTAATTTTTGGCAAAAACATGTCATCTGCTGAAATTCAACCTAATTGAATATACAATTTGTGACTTTAATTGAGTCCATGGGTTCCGTAGTCTTTATCTGAGGACCCTTGGAAGTCGCGCTTGCCGCGAGACCGATTACAATACTTTACCCATGCTTCGCATTAGATAAAGTAAGAAACTATAGCTACTTGAAAGTGGTAGTGGGCACCCAATCGGAAAGCATAATTTTATCACGTGGGTGACAATACATCACTTGTTATCACAGGACACCTGATATTTTGTTTCTCAGTGTTCAACACTTTACTGCAAGGAATAAAGAGACAATGCCCTTCAAATTTTTTTACGATTGATAATTTCTGCAATAATATTATTGTCAGCCATTTTTAACCGACTTCAAAAAAGGAGGAGTTTTTTTTTTGTTTTTTTTTTGCCTATGTTACCTCATATCTACGCCAATTGTCAAGCGATTTTGAATTTTTTTTTGCATTGGGTCCAGTCTAGCTTCCGATTTCATAGGTATTGGACCTTTTTTATTAGGTTCGTTTAGACCTAACCTATTTGTTTATCAACCGATTTCGATGGTTATTTTTTTATCCGAAAGGGGGTGTCTTAGGGATGGTGTCATATTAATTTGGTCAAGTTCTGATGATATGATCACTATTAATAACATCACTAAAAAGAGAAAAATAAAAATAATTTTTAAGAAAAAAATAAAAATAATTTTTATGAAAAAAATAAAAACCGACTTCAAAAATTAAATGCAACAAATAAAATACACTAAAAGGTATAAAATAATTATTATCTTATTTAGTTACAACTAAACGACGAAATATTAACATGAAATTACTTTTTGAAGTTGGTACGAAACATATACCTTTTATGAATCGCACTCGACGGATCTTACTTAGTACGTTTGGCGGGTACGCTCGCTTATAGGTATAGTTTGTTTGGTACCGACTTCAAAAAGTAATTTCATGTTAATATTTCGTCGTTTAGTTGTAACTAAATAAGATAATAATTATTTTATACCTTTTAGTGTATTTTATTTGTTGCATTTGATTTTTTGAAGTCGGTTTTTATTTTTTTCTTAAAAATTATTTTTATTTACATCTGACCTGAAGGATGATAGTCCCGCTGTTTGAACTGACACATGCGCGCGCAACCCAGCCGGCTAATTTGAAATTTTTTTGAAAAAGCTCCCTGTGAACCCAACAGTTGAAAAATCAGCTGAACTAGCTTCAAATTTCAAGTAGGTCGAACAAGTAAGAGACAAGTAAGAGAAAATGTCTCGTGTGAACCAGTCTTTAGTAGCCAGTTGCGTAGCCAAAGGGAGGGCGAATTAGGGCTCTTCTTTTCAGTGATTGTTGGCAGTAGCTTGTAATTCGAGATAACAACAGAAGTCTAAAAATGCAAAAACTAACCCCCCCCCTACATAATAATAAATAATTTTCTTAAATATTAAATATAAGTGAGGGGCCAGGTTGTATGGCAAAGTCAATTGGATGGCGATATCAGGACGTGTCAGTTTATTTTTCTAACAACCGATTCTTGGTATCATTTCCATTGATCTCACTTTGTCTACATATAATTGATCATTTAATAACATGTTTAATATCATGAAGTAGAATAGACAGAGTACTTATGGATGATTACCCTATTATATATTTAAATAAACTAGTTTATATTCTCTATCAGTAAAGCGATCCAGAATATCAAGAAAAAAGCTTGTTCGAATATTTTGATTGACGTATTAGAGCAAAAATAATTTTTGTGTAAAAAAGTGATAAAAAAACGCAATAAAACACAACAAATAGAAACCATGGAAACAGAGAATCGAAGCGTTCGATATTAACAGCGCAATTTTTTTCTACTGGTCAGTTCAAGTAGGTAGTTTCCTAGTTGACATTGGTTCGTACATTCGATCTTAAATGGCCATCATGGGTGTTGTAGTTGTATTATTAATATTGCTAATTCCCAAAGCAAAGACAACTGAAAATAATTTCGATCTTCTACTGAACACCTCAAAACAACTTTTTTATCCGAATAAAGAAACATATATTGTAAATACAAATCGAATGCAGTATTCATATTTTAATCAACTGTGCAAAGTGATTAATGAAAATTGGCCTGTGATTGTAATAAATATAAATGAAACTGATGGATGGAAGTTGATTGATATTCAACAATGGAAGGGTGTCAATATCTTAGCTGTAATACTGGATGATGAACCAAAAATTGACGTCCTTTTTTCGCTCAAGACGAAATATTTATTCTATATCGATTCAAGAGAAAATTATTATACTTGTTCAAGAAAGGAATTTTTGAATACGATACACATTCATGATTTCTGGACAGATTATTTTCAATCAATCTTTTTATTTCATTACCAAAAAAATTGTTCGAGTGAATACGAAATCTGGACGCGGGCTCTTTGGTCGACAGATCCTGGACAAAGAATCTCAAACATCAAAGACGCATATTTTAATAAAAAGCCAAATTTCCACGGGGCTTTAATTTTATTCATTTCCACTTGTCATGGAATGTTCATTCACCAGGATGAAAAAAATTCACTAGAGACATTTAAAATCATTTGGTTTGAAAAATGGAATATAGTTGATGCTACTACTAAAATTTCATTACATGAAAATTGGCATTCTGTCATATTAATTGAACCATTAGGTGATGCATATGATGCTTATAGTGTTATGTCACTATGTTTTGTGGTTCAAAAAGGAAAGGAACATCCGAAATCGGAGGCCGTCGTTTGGTGCTTCCACTGGAAAGTCTGGTTGTGGTTAACTATTGTCTGGATTTTCTCCGGTCTGACATGGTATTTCATCAACAAACAAAGTTCTCTGCTACAATCTTTGTCTGAGATGTTCAGTCTCATAGTTACGGAGGGAGTAAACTTACCAAGGATAAATTCCTCTTTGTGCCGGTTTGTAGCTGGAATATTGATGTTAATGTCAATTGTGATCATCACTGGATTCCAGAGTAACCTCTATAAAAACATGCAAGTACCGATTTTGTATCAGCCCATCTCTGAAATTAGACAAATCAAAGATGAAAATCTCACCATCATCTGTACATATCCACAAGCGTGCTTTTTCCTTTTTTGGGGAGAATCGATTTCAAATTTCAGTAAAGAAAGTGATAAATTATTTCTAGAAATGTCACGCCAGTTTATTCCCGAAGGACCGGATGAGACATCTGGTAAAATATTAATTTTCAAGTCGACTTATACTTTAAATGACGTAATGACCAATCCCAATATCGCTCTTATAACACCATGTGAAACCGCACGTTTAATTATTAATACGATTCCATCATTTGCAAAAAAGTTGCATGTCGTAGAGGAAACAGTCGTCACCTATCCCCTCCCTTATTTTCCGTTTCCATTTGAAGATAAAATGCGCCATTTGCTTGCGTTGTATTTCGAGAGTGGAATAGGCCAGTGGAAGGAATACATGTTTCAATGGGAGAAATTGTTGGGAATTTTAATGAAAGAGAAGAAAGAACCACTAGTCCGAGTATTCACTATGGACGATGTCCAAGTCGCCTTCATTATTCTCTTTATCGGTCTTTCGATTTCAACGTTTGTATTTCTTTTAGAATGTTTTTCAAAATATCTCACCCTTGATTTAAAACTATGGAAGAAATTAAAATCTCAAAGACAAAGTCGAATTATCTGTTGAGTGGTTTACCTCGCAAGCTGTGTTGTTCGTTTAAAGTGTTTTTTGAGTAACATTAAATTATTTTAACTATAACATTTAGAATGTTTAAAAATATTGGGTAAAATAAATATTAAAATTTCCTCAATCGTAGTTTTTATATATTATGTAACACATTTATTCCCAATTACATTTGCAAATGTCTCTATAACTATTCATGTAAAAAAGCAGAAATAAATAAAAACAATGTTTGATTAAAACAATGTGTTAATACTCTATTAATCTTCTTTTAATATCTGTGCATTTTTTCTATAAAGTTAAAAATGTTACAAAAGTGTTTTATTTTAAATTGTTCAATTTTTCAATTAATGTGGTTTATAAAATTTGTAAACATTGTACTGAGTAATGAATTCCCTATTGATTTAAACATTGATGATGTAAATCACAACGTTTAAACCATTAATAATCGACAGGTGTGTACTGAACTGCTGATTACACTACAGTATTGGATATTTTATTTGGATTATAAAATCATCTTCCAAAATGGTCAGTAGCTCTCAGACTATACGTAATGAATGTAAAGCTTGGGGTGGCAAATTATTTTAATATATCGATATATCTTATAGCGCTATATCGATACATAAATATATCGCAGCAAATATATGGATATATTTTTATTAATTATTTTTTAGATATTAACATATCAAAAACTAACCAGTAATGTTAACTTATTGAGAAATAAAAACATCCTATGATAGTAAAAATAATTTAATCTTAAAAATATAATTTTTTTACATATCAATGCTAGTTTCACCAGAGGTTATATAACAAAAACAGAAGTCAATAGTTATAGTCGTGTGGTGAACACTTTTTTAAATTTAAAAATTAACTTACAAAAACACAAAAAACATGATAAAACTACTTTCCTCAAAATGATTCCAAAAACAAAAGTTGGGACAATCTTTTGCCAGTCAGACGGCTGCGGTTTTCTGTATTTTTCTAGTATTATGGTATTTTTTCACCTCTCTTATACAATACATGAGATAAATGTTTATTTTATTTTTTTGAGTTTAGAGTACCTATCTCATCGAAGTTTTCTGTAATAGTTGTGATGTTGTAAAATAAAAATTTCATATAAAATTGTTCACTTAAAAATTTGAAGCAGTTTTTTGGTATTTCCATGTGAAAAAATCCCATACATTTTTCGATATATGTATCAAGGCATATATCGATATTCGATATATATCGCAAGGAGTATATGGATACTTATATATCGATATATTTTGGAAATATATCGATATAAAAAATAATCGATATATCGTTGCCATCCCTATGTACCGTATAGCCCCGTATGAAATCTCAGCTTACAAAAGTTCTTCTGTTATCTTATACGAGCTTTCGTGCGTGCCTTCGGCACTCCCTCGAAGCTCGGACCTCCGGTCTGGTGCCCTGGCGGGCAGCGTCTCGGTCCAAAAATCTTATTCCTCTTAAAAAACCACACTCCAAATGTATACCCGTAAACTACAGAAAATACATCGTCTCTTAAAAGTTTCGCCTCTTTAATTTTTGAGTGGCCTGGGGGGGGGGGAGGAACAATTATCAATATATTTAATGTTTCTTAATTTAAAATGAATTGGAGTCTTTCATTTCAAAATTCGAGTCCAAATAAGAATTATATTTCAAATTTGCCTCGTTAATTAATATATATTTAATGTTTCTTAATTTAAAATCTATTGGTGATTTTTCATTTTCATTCGAGTTCAAATGAATACAATATTATCTCGACACAAAGTCTAAATCAAATATATATTGTTTTAGTAACAAAAATCAAAGTATAAATATTAATGTTACATTGGTCTAATGGCTAGAGCTCATGCCCTTAGTTCAAGAGTTCGTCGGTTCGATTTCTAGCCAAGAGGGTAATTTTTTTAGAGAAATTTCTCTAAGCGTTGTTACACATATATATAGTATAAGACGTATGTTTCGTCATTTTATTTTTGACTTTCTCAGCGACTTATTTCTCAACTCAATAATTGTCCAATATCATTATAAGAAACATTCTTTTTTCTTCTTTTCCAATTTTTTTAGATAGAATATTTCACATAATTATCGGAAATTGATTTGAGAATTAAGTTGCTGAGAAAGTCACAAATAAAATGACGAAACGTGTACGTCTTATTTAATATAAAACTAATTAAATTATGGATATGATTAACCAAACGATTAATCAGAAAAATTTACTCTCTTTTGATTAGAGTATATTTCATCTATCTGTAATTTCAATTTCGATATAAAGTTTTTAATTTGACCGGGGCATATTCGATCTTGTTTGAAATTGATCGCCGGGACATCTAGTGGCGGAAAAAGGAAGCTAAGCGTTGTTGCAAATTAATCTAGACAAATCTTATTTAGTATTAGTACACTTTTCTATAAACTTACAATGTTGTATATTTGTTTCGTTTTTTTTGGCACAGGGAGATAGCGAGTGCCTGTAAGTTAGAACTTAGGTGAGGAAATTGTCCCCTGAAGCGGGGAGAAGAGGAAGCTCGACCGCCATCTTGTCTTGATCAAAAGATTTCCAAACACAACAAATGAGAAATACCTGTTTTACAAAGAGCTAATATTCTCGTATAAGCACGTTTTTCTTTAATATAAAACACCTATTTCATGTATAAATTCCGTTTTTTGTGCCTATTTTATCTAAAATTGACAATTTCCATTTTTTACTATCTATACATTTTCTAAATTTAAAAGTTTTTTTGAATTATTAAAAAAATATTCTGAAAAAATTATTTATCGAGCCACTAGTCGGCGGCAGGGTCGACTAGAACATCACAAAAATCGAATAGTGGACCATATTTTATAGCCTTTTCCGAACTTGAAGCAACAAATAGTTCAACAATTGATAGAACAATTCCCAAAGTAGGTATTACGTAAGTTTCAATTTCCTTGACTCCTTTGACTCCTAAACATATTACTTATTGTACTTATCTTAATGGGAATTTTCATTATACTTGTACAGGCATCCTGTGGGCTGCAGAAAATAATGATTAAAATTTTTTGGTCGGTATTACTGTCAGACCCATCACTCAATATTTTACTTTTATTTTCAAGTGCCTCTTTGTTCTTAAAATGGATTTTTAAGTGCCTATTTTTACTTAAAATGCCTTTATAAGTTCCTATTTTAGTTATTTTTAGTGCTTAGTTGCCTGCCTATTTTAAAGATTTTTAGTGTCTATAAATCCGAGCATTAGTTATCACGTTATCATTGATGCCAGAATATCCAGGAATAATAATAAAAACTTCAAATTTTTTCCAGAGTTCGTTAGTGATATTAGTACAGAGATGAAATCGAGAATAAGAAAGGAGGCGTTCTTTTTCTTGCTGAAGTTCTCGAGGGCTTGTAGACAAGATCTTAAGTCTGAACATATAATAAACTCAGTGTTGATATTTATTATATTTGAAAAATGTACTGCCTTTTAGTACTAGGAAGCTTCAATGCTTCGCTATGTTTTCTAGAGGGGCACCAATATGCAAACCCCGTTCCCAACGTTTTTTTTTGGATTCATCACAAAAATATTTTCATTTCATTTGAAAAAAAATAATAATAATTATAACTCAGCCATTTCTGGCAAAATTTCATTTTAAGTTTATTCATATTTACAAATATATATACATATATTTTATATACATTAATATGTTCACAAAAATAACAATAAGGTAAAGTACAAAAATACATTTTTCTTTATTATACATATAGTAGGCACATAAGGTATACTTCTATTTAAACTTTTAAGGTTATATCTAATAAGGCATAGTTTCAGTTTATCCCAAAAATCGTAAATGTTATGAAAAGATAGATCAAGTAAGAGTTTGTAATGATGTTTCTTCCAATAAAATATATATCGTCGCCTCAGGGTAGGCACACACAGTCGATTTTCACTCGATCCAACAATTTAGTTGCGTTAGTTTGAAATCGTGATGAATTATCAATTTATAACCAACTCTTATTAACTAATTAAGGTAGTTGTTCCGCCAAACGCGTTTTCTTAGGATTTTTTGAAATTTAGACAGGTTTTTATTTAAATACTTCTGCATCGATTGGTGGCAAAACGAAATTTATGAACAATACAGTTCCGGAGATATTAAATTTCAAAAATCGAGTTTTTCAGGCTCTTTAACATTGCACTATACGGGATATCGGAAAATTTACATACATATTTAATTATAATTAAGAAACCGTTCTTACCATTTGGAACGGCCAATTGCGATAGTGCTTGAAAAAATCTACCAAATTTGAAAAAAGAGAAACAAAAATTAATTTGCCAGTTTTGTGACTCCGTCTTACAGTCGGTCAACCAGATACAAACTTTTACTGTATGTACGATTGAAAAGTTAGTTAGTTACAAGTAAAGTTAATAATAAGAAGAAAACACAAGTTTGTGTGATCTAGACGCAGAAAGGTTTTTCATTCACAAGAAGGTGCTATTAAACAAATAATAAGTTGGACAATAAACGATTGAGCAAAATATTTAGTTTGGAAAATAACAAGTTTAATTATTTTATTGGAGAATAATCAAATATATAGTTCAGTCAACAAAAATTTACAATAAAATGTTATGTTATAATTTGAATTTGATAAAGTAATTACAAGATAATTAATTTGCTTAAGAAATAGATTCATAAAGAAAGATTCAATCTTTTGTTTTTGTTTTGTTTTGAGTAAAAAAATAATATTACAAATAATACTCTTTATGAAAAGATAAATTAATTATAATTAAATCATAGCATGAGTAATAGGAATCAATTATCTTAATTAATAATCGCTAATTATCGGTTTGTTACAATGTTATCTAAAAATATTCTTATTAATAGAGTTGGTCCATGGTTTAGAAAACAAAAGAGTTCATATTTAAAAGAGAGTCAATAATATTAGATTAGATAAATAAGTTGTATGGAATGTTAGTTTAATATGAACACGGATGCAAGTTTACTTTAATTGGGAAAGAAATGTATTTGCTTGATTCAAGTATCTTATCTTTTAAAATAAGATGAGCTGTTTAATGTTAGGGAGATATTACTATTGTTAAAGCAGATGCATTTTTAACCGACTTCAAAAAAGGAGGAGGTTCTCTATTCGATTGAATTTTTTTTTTTTTTTTTTTTTTTTGTGCCTATGTTACCTCATATCTCCGCCAATTGTCAACCGATTTTGAAAATTTTTTTTGCATTGGGTCCAGTCTAGCTTCCGATTGGTCCCATTTTTTTTTCGATTTTTTTTCATAGGTATTAGACCTTTTTTATTAGGTTTGTTTAGACCTAACCTCTTTGTTTATGAACCGATTTCGATGGTTCTTTTTTTATCCGAAAGGGGGTGTCTTAGGGATGGTGTCATATTAATTTGGTCAAGTTCTGACGATATAATCACTATTAATAACATCACTAAAAAGAGAAAAATAAAAATTTTAAGAAAAAAATAAAAACCGACTTCAAAAAATTAAATGCAACAAATATAAAAATACACTAAAAGGTATAAAATAATTATTATCTTATTTAGTTACAACTAAACGACGAAATATTAACACGAAATTACTTTTTGAAGTTGGTGCCAAACATATGCCTTTTATGAATCGCACTCGACGGATCTTACTTAGTACGTTTGGCGGGTACGCTCGCTTATAGGTATAGTTTGTTTGGCACCGACTTTAAAAAGTAATTTCGTGTTAATATTTCGTCGTTTAGTTGTAACTAAATAAGATAATAATTATTTTATACCTTTTAGTGTATTTTTATATTTGTTGCATTTAATTTTTTGAAGTCGGTTTTTTATTTTTTCTTAAAAATTTTTATTCTTAATAGAAATAGCGTGGGTGGGAATGGTTCGAAACGAATTGATGTGTTAGGAAAAGAGAAACGTTGACCTTTAAGTAATGCGCAGGACTTCTGGACGAACGTTCACTGCTAGCTGGTAGAAATCCTTGGGAAGAGATAATAGCAATTAAATGGTTCTTCAAAATGGTAGCGGTTTGTGTGATCCGATGAATCACCGCTTGGACGAAGTTCCTGTGCGAAATCTTCGTGGACAGTGAACGCACTTAATTGACTAAATCACTTGAAAACTTGTAAATTGGTCTCCAGCATTCAGGGATGAGATTAACTCAAGTAAAATGTGTGGAAAGGTTCAACGCGGGTCGTTTCGATGTTGCTGGTTTGCTTGTTAATAAACAACTGCATTATTAATAATGAGAAAAATAAAATATTAATTAGTATTGTTTGGATCATGTGACCGGTGTCATAGAATTAGCAATTAAGAGTTAAACTTCGATTCACCCTGAGTAAGTCCGCCATTACATAGGACCGCTCTGGCGCGTCCACCATTTTTATAAAAAAACTAAACCAATATATATTTTAAGACAATTTTGATTCATAGTTACAACACAGTTTCTGAGATAATAAAGAATAAATAATGAAAATGTATAAAAAAATTTACACTAAAAACAATTTGGCAACAGCGCATTTATTTAACCAGCGAAAGATGCATGCGCTAGATTTTTCAAAATTACAATTTTCATAAGGTGTAACGTAGTCGTTGATTACATTTGTTACATTTTTATAGAAATTTAAAATGTATTTTATCTGTCATTTTAATATAAAAATATTCAATCTCTTACAATGGTGCCAAATTTGTCAAATGAGCACGGGATTGGCTAGAATTGGTACATAAACAGCAAAAAGTTTTGTGCTCATGAATTATGAATCCTTATTGTCTGTTCTATATACTCTAGCATTAACTTTTTGCTAGTATTGTCGCGAAACAACTACCTTAAGATCGATTTTTTTATCAAAAGTGCTAATCGATCGATATTGATTAAATAATCGAGTTGATCTGCAGTTGTATTGTGTATGCATCTACATTAAACTTAATATATTTATGTCCATCCAGTAAACTATCGCTCGACGGAAAATCGACTGTGTGTGCCTAGCCTTAGAGTGTAAACCTGCTAACTCACAACAAGGAAATTTTACAGGGGAGAGAAAAAACAAACAAAATTTAATATTGTTGTTATGGAAAGAAACTATATTTCACATTTTTTTCTACAACTTACAATCGTAACTTTAAGTAACACTTTTACTTGGACGATGCTGCATTTCTTTTTCTTTCGAACGGTATTGATATGTCAAAAAAATTATGATAAAAAATGAATTTAGCAGGTTTACACTCTAAGGCAACGAAATATAAATGTAAGGTTAATATTTTTTTAAGTGGGGAGGGCAATCCCTGAATCTCATTTTATTTATCTTTGCTTACATTAATTTTATTCACAAAGGTCATTATTCCCATTTTCCATACAGGTATTTTTTTTTAAAGAGCCCTATCATATGGACATAATAAGCAATAATATGTTATGATGAGTGTAATATACCATCAGTTTACGAGAGTAGTTCGATTAATAAATTCGTTTGTATATCATAGGGATCCTCTAGTAAGGAATAGGATCTGCAAAATGCTGATTGGTCGTTTGCAATTGATGGGATACTTCCGGTTGTAATATACTCTTTTATGAAAACACTGAGTTCTGGATTTAAGCTGCGATGTTAAAATTTAATATCCATTTTTTGATCATAATATGAATGCTTTACTTGCCAAATCGATTAACTCTACTTTCTGAATTTTATTAAGGAGGTCCTTTCGATGTCTATGTTAAATAAAAAATATTAGATTATAACTATAACTTAATTTTATATAATAGTTTACTCTCTACCTATGCTTTGGTGAAGTTTCAATCACAGATTAGCGAGCAAATTTATGAAAATACAATCTTTTAAAATGTAAACATTTTCTTAGAGTCTTATGGAAAATTAAGATCTTGACAATTTCTCTTGAATTATATACTACTATTAGTTTAATTGATAAAGTTAAAAAAAAACTAAAAAATAGCTTTTTGAAACATGCAGGTTTCTTTATTTGCAATAAAATATATCATTGACTGAGGAATTTACTGAGAAATTTACTTTAAAAAATCATATAAATGCTATTTTTGGATGTAAACATAAAAAGTATTAGAGGGAAAATAACCAAATATGGAATACCGTTTTGTTTTTTAGGCATAAATGAAATAAATACTAAAAATCAAAAACTCTTAATCGTAATTATAAACAATCTATATTTACGTTTTAAATATTAACAATCTTGTATTATATTTATTAATTATAAGTACTATAATTTCTCAAAAACAAAAAACATAAAGGTATCTAATTATGGAATAGGTCCCCAAATATGGAATATTAAAAAAAAAACTATCAAAAATCAACCTTAACTTCTATGAGAATCTTTAGGAACTTTGGTAAATGTAAAAAGGAACTTAAATTATTTGCAATAATCACAAATCCAGGTGTCGAACTCTGCACCAGCGCAATCATTATGTGCCCAGAGACCGCACATGAGGCATTTGATCCAGGATTCCCCTTGAGTATCATTAGAAAACAGCATACTACAGAAAATACACTCCGCATCTTCTGAGTTTGGAGCTGTATATCCTATCAAGGCATCGGGCTCACTGTCTGTGTCAAACAGTACCATCTCGTCATCATCTGAATCTGCTGGGTTATTCTTAGCCTTGGTCTTTTCTTTTTAATGCAATCGAATGCAAGAAGGGGTGCAACCCAAATGGGGTAACAATGAAACTATCGGGGGTAATAAGGACGTTTTTAAAATTTTCTAATTTATAAACTATTATAGTATTTTTACTTTGATTGTATTCAAATTGCGCTCCCGTCAAAAAGTCCTAATTTTGGAGTCATTTTAGCGAAAATGAAACATCATTTTTCTAAAACGTAAAAGCGTTTGAATTATGTTAATGTTTACTATTTTTATTTACTTACAGATTTCATGTAAATTCAAATTAATTTAATAAATAATATATATTTACCTTGCTTTGTTTTGCTTTTCAGAATGTAGGGGTAACAGCGATCTACGCAAAAATATTTTGGGCTATTTTACGGCTTTCATACTATTTATTTTTTAATTCTATTATTTTTCATTTGTATTTTAACTTATTTTATTAAATATTAAATATTATTATTATATTAAATATTAAATATTAAATACACTTCTTTTGACTCAACTGGAGCAAAAGGGCTTCCTTAAATTAAAATGTCAAAGCGAATCATTGACTCTGGATTTATTCGAAACAAATTTCTCTAATAATAAGAATTAACACCACTAAATGAGAAAATTATTTTGGCCATTGAATATTAAATAATATAATAATAATTATGTACCTATATTATCGCATTTCTTCACTTTTTGTTTTATGGAGTTAATCGATTTGGCAAATAAAACATAAAAAAGTATAACATAAAATTGTAAAAATTATTTCGAATTTGAAAATATTATAAAAATTAAAAATTGTACAAATTTTACAAAATAACTTTAACATTGATAAAAATAAAAAGATGCGTGAGACCCTCCCGAGGAATAAGTGAAACCTCGTAGCTCAAATTGTCAATTACTAAAATGTCATATACCAAAAATGGCGGCTTTGTCCGACCCATAACCAAGAGAGGATGACAGCGATATATGAGCAGTTTATTTTGAAAGTGGTTTATGGTAAGTCCATTATTTGCTATTTAGAGATATTTGTATTTAAACATAAAGATAACAATTGAAAAGATATTATGAGTTCAATATTAAGCTAAACCCTTAAAAACGTATCAAAGATAAAAATTTTCAAATGAGTATAATAAATTGACCTTCAAATGAATATAATAATTTGACCACACACTGTATATGGATGGATGAATAGAAAGATTTATTTTTTACGTCGACAATTTTTTCACACTGTTAAACTGATTGAAATGAAATAGAAAACAGCGAGCAGAGGGTGGAGAAGCATCACCAGACACAATCATGTTCAAACCTGTTTGCCAGCAGCAGCATCAGTCTGGATATTTAATAGCTACACCTCGTATAATATTTATTCATGAGAAAATTGTACTCCATTGACTGAGATATTATAAATATAGAAAGAAGACATCTATGTCTAAAGCCGCATTCACACTACGCTGACGACATGTGTTAACTCGTCAGCTGACGAGTGCAAAAAAAATTAATTATTTTAATTAGGAGTGTGCACATTAGGCTGACGTAACGTGTTGTGACGAGTCGCAACGCAACTCGCTCGCTGACGTGTCAGCTCTAAATATAAATTTCCAGAACTCATCATGCCGTCAGTCATGTTGAACATGAAAGAAGAGCTCAAAGAAGAGAGTATTTACTCAAATAAATAAAAGATATTAATTATCTATGAATTTCAAATTTTATAATTAATAATAAGAGGTATCAAATTTAGGAATTCAAATATTTAAATGAAATTATGTAATACTCTATGTTAGGACCTCAGTTCAGTGCGTGGTGCGTGTCCGCGGACCCCTCCTAGTTGGAGGGGACCTAACAATGATTTGTGCAGGGCGATGTTCGTCCCTGGTAAAAAGCCGGGCTGGGCGCCACCCGCCTAGTTAGCGGGCGAGGGGCTACTAGTTGGTGGATGGCCCCTCCGAATTGCTTCACTTATAACATGACTGAAATATTATCAGACATGCAAAAGTGTCGCAACGATCTGACTGAGTCATCTAGCGGCCGTGTCTAAAAGCTCGTAGCCAGAGCAACGCGGGCCGCTACAATCTATGATCATTAATAGTTAGATTTCCTTTTTATTTATAAGATTGGATCTGAGAATTTTATTTTTATATTAATTTATTTATTTATCTTCCGAGGATCTTAATTCTCTTTTAGAATAGGTGTTGATTTTCTTTGTTTCAAAAAATAATAACACGGTTATATTGTTTCCATTTATTTTTATTTTATTTTATTGTTGTATCAGGACGTTTCGACATCTACAGTTATGTCATCATCAGCCTAAAAATAAAACCATCCTTTCAATATTTCCAATATATATAAACTTTACAAACAACTCAACACACATCACACCTTTTTTTTTACATTTTTTCTTACATCAAAAACGCATCAAACATACCTTGAAACTTTAAAAGAGAAAGAATTCAATCAATTTTTTTCGGACAAATTCTAAGATTTTAGTAGAAATATTATTAAATTGCGATATCAGAGGGGGATTCATCCCCCAGAGAGTCGAACCTGAGAACTAACACTATATCCGGGCAGTCAGCTCACACCCTCGAGACAAAAACCTCTCTCTGAATCGCAATATATGATATAAGCACAGAAATTTTTTACTCCATTCTTCCATTATCGAAATTAAAAAATTTAGCTTAAAATGAAAAAAATCTTGGTTAATCTGAATCCGAGCTGATTTTTTGAAAAAACTATCAACTATATTAAAAAAAAAGATGCTCAAAACTTTAATTATACCTTGAAACAATCTTAAATTTATTAGTTGAATAAAAGATTTCACTGTCGATGGTAACAGAATTGTTTTTATTTTAGGTTAAAAATAAAATGAGAGAGTCTTCTGTTTTTTAAATAAAATAATTTTTAATTATTTCTAGACTTATTTAAAAAACAGAAGACTCTCTCATTTTATTTTTAACCTAAAATCTAAAATTTAGTTGAATCCAAACAAATCACATCCTGTATCATATGATTACATATTATAAGCTATTAATTATTCCTTTTCTATATTTATTATCTAATGATTTATCCGAAAACACAAAGAATTTCAATTTTCCACACACAAAGCACCAGTGAACACATATCTTGAAACGTTAAATCCCCCAAAATTTATTGCCAACCCAAAAACATTCCACCACCCCATTCACATTCTAAAATTTCATCAAAAAACATGAAATGTCCTTTCTACACCAGGGAAAAATGCAAAATCCATTACAATACTCTAATTACGTTCACAGATCTTATTCAATATTCCAGAATAATATCTACTATTATTTTCCGTATCTACCTTGAAATTCACAGTTTTTTCTAGATTTTTACTTATAGACACTGATTCATAGAATTTTCTTTTGAAAGTATTACTTTCCGCGTATAAAATTTTCGTGTCCTCAAATTTAAAATTATGAACCTTATCTATTGCATGTATGGCTAACGCCGACACAAGATTTTTATGTATTACAGACTTCTCATGTTCTATCAATCTTATCTTCAATTTTCTTTTTTGTTTCACCAATATATATTATTTCGCAGTCCTTACACTCTATCTTATATACCACATTATTTCTTTCATTCTTTTTTAGTTTGTCTTTGTTGTTATAAAATTGTTTTAATGGCTTATTAATTACATTTAAAACCTATTTTAATATTGTGTTTTTTAAAAACATTTTTTATTTTATCTGATATATATGGTATATATATAATGTAGTTAATTCAGGTTGAATGATAAATGACTATAAGCCAATGTATTCCTAAAAATAAATTATTTATTTTAAAAAATTATTTACAGCTTTGATATTAGTTTTCTATATACAGAGATTATATTTAAATATAATAAAAAAACAAACATAATATAATTACCTAAAAAAATTGGTTTTTATAGTTTGTTTTCTGGTATTATATTTTTATATTTTAAAACAAATTTTATAACTTTAATATTTTAAACTAGTTTTCAAGCCGTCAGCCATTAACAAATTTTAATAAGTTTTATATTTGACATGGAGAGCAGTGGGACCAACTTGATAGGCCCAAAATACGCGGTTAAATATGAAGATATTTTACATATATAATAGAGCAGAAGTGGCCAACCTGCGGCTCGCGAGCCACATGCGGCTCTTTGAAGGATTATTTGTGGCTCTCGATATAGATTTCAAGACTTGAAATATTTTAAATCGTCTCTAGATTTTTTTCTGAATCCATTTGAAATTAACATACTTCAAGGTGAGTTTTCCATTTCCAGTATAATTCTGACACAAAAAGCATCTGGAGAATTATAATTAATAGAAGAAGATCAAGCTCTATAATTAAAATATAAGTCGACGTCGATTACCGAATTTTGGAAATTTGTACCAGAATCGAAGTATCCTGAATTAAAAATGGGTGCTTGTCGAATTATTTCAATATTCGGAACAACGTACTTATGTGAATCATTTTATTCCACTTTAAAATTCGTGAAATCCAAACACCGATCAGTATTAACTAACCAGCATCTCAAAGAATTACTGAGAAGTGCTGTCACCAATTATTCACCAAATTTTAAAGAATTATCAAGAGAAGTGAAATAAATGTGTTTAATTTTTAATATTTAAATTCAATACACATATTTTGTACTTTTATTTATGTTTTCAATAAATATAATTTCTGTAAAAATTTTCTTTTTTAATATCTTTTTTGCATACCTTTTAAATACGTATTTAATTGGGGCTCGCGAAACATTTCAAATTTTGAAAAATGGCTCGGACTATCAAGTAGCGTGGCCACCCCTGTAATAAAGTATATATATTGGCCGCCTCACTGGTGTAATGGTCAGAATGTCTGGCTGGCAATCCGGAGGTCTCGGGTTCGATTCCCGGCTAAACCCAGACATTTTTTCTGTAATTATAGGGTCTGGTAATAAAAATTAAGTGGGAATTAAATTTAACCTAATTTATCGCGCGGATGATTTACCGCTGCTCGAAGCCCTTAAAAAACTTAGTAAATTGGATTGTATCTAACTTTCTGAGATTTGGCTCGTGATCCCGGCTTCTTTCCTTCTACTCTGTTCTTTTCACGATGGAGGGGCATCCCATATAGGCCTTTAGGGGATGCACCTTCTGGTGTATCTCCTTCTCACATTAATATCATTAAAAAAAATAGAGTGTTTATTATTTACCTGATCAGTTCTAGAATTAGCGTTAATCCTATTTTTGTCTTTTTTTATAATATATATTTTCCACATATTCACAAAAATCTTCCGGATAACCATTATTTGTAGAGTTACTTTTTAGTTTTTCCATGATCCTTTTTATTATTTGTATAGGGGATCAAATTTAATAAAGCAGTCAATTATCATTTAAATTCCATATTTAATTTTTTATTCATTTGGATTAGCCATCCAAAAGTCTCCTATCCATTCCGCTACGATGTATTCCTGTCTGTATAAGCAACCAAAGAACAACTGACTAGTTAACACGTCAGCGTAGTGTGCACACCCCGCCTGACGCTGACGTGTTAACACGCGCCGACGAAAACATCAGCTTACGTGTTAACACGAAACGTCAGTGTAGTGTGAATGCGGCTTAACTGAAAATTACACTAACTCATTTTTTTCAAAATTGGACTTACGCCACTTTCAAAATAAACGGCTCATATGTGATTTTGAAGCTTCCTCACTTGTTCGAGGAGATTATGTCGAAAAATAAAACTCAGATTGTTGACTTTCATATCGAACCAAGTTATTAGTCGAACTGCCCTTATATTATGTTTTATAGCTATCCTCGCGAAATGCTTCAACCCTGTATTAGTTAGATAAGACAAATCCATGACGTCTTCTCAGAAGAGTACAAAATGTTTACCCAGGATATCGCGACGTCACTATTCAACCCTTTCTGGCTCTCCCAAGAACCACAGCGACAAAGAAGAGCACAACAGAGAAGTGGCTTCTTTAACCGTCAACCACTCGACCACGAGGCCTGCTTCTATAGGCTCAACAGTAAATTGTTACGTAAAAAAAAAAAAAAAGAATTCAGGATCCATTGCTTTTTTTGTTTGCGAATTGAAACTGCAGCAGGATGACTAGATAAGTGGTGACTGCGCTGATCAACTGTAACACATCAATTAAATCACTGTAGTAATTCAGAACATATGTTTTATAATTTGAATTATAGTTGTAAGTAGAAATTTATTCACAAAATGCTGGTGTCCTAATATTAATAAAATGCGTTTTTGATTGTAATTAGTCGAAAGTTCAATTCAATTCTACTATTGAAATACATTTAGATTATAACGTTTATTAGGTAATGCATAAAATAAAAGTTTAGTGGATGAACAATAAATATTGACGTTTCTAAAACGAATAGTTAATCATTCTACACAGAGGTTCCTAAACTGTGCGCCGCGGCCTCTTCACAAGTGCGCTGCGAAGTTTTAAAATTAATTGAAGCAAGACATTTGGCCTAACATAAAAATTTATTTATTTTTATTTTTACTTATGATTAGAGATACATTTACTTAGGGTGAGGCGCCATGGAAAAATTTTAATTGAAAAAAGCCGCTGCTACGCGTAAAAGTTTGGGAATCCCTGATTATACATATGATAGAAAAAGTGCGATTTTAACACGCTTTTATTAGTTTCTTCTGTATGTTTGTATGTATGTAACTGACTCGTTTGGGCTCGATTTTTTTCTGTTAAATTCCACAAGCATTTTTCTATAAAAATATTTGTTTATCTACTCAATTTAAATGAAATTATATAAAAATAAAAACATTTCATTCTGTTAAATTCCGCAAGCTTTTCAATATAAAAATAATTAAGACTAAAAAGTAAAAAAATAAATTATAATTTAAAAAAACTAAAAAACACGCTTTTGTCAGTAATTCTCTAAAAAGTACAAAATAATGTAATAACCTAATGAACATAATAGTCCATAGAGCTGGTGACACATTTTGACTACGGATTTGACCCAACTAGAAATAATGCGTAATAGTACCGCCTATGATAGTTGTATAGTGAATGGCCAGTCTGGCTGGCTGTAGATGGTGGACCAGGTACTGCGCATGGTGTGAGTGCGGTAAAAAATACATATGTGTTAAAAAATAGTTTTGACCCACAATGAAATTATAAAAATTATAATTTATAGTCAATTATAAACATAATATATTCACTCCAGACCAAAAAAAATATTTGATGCTATTTTTTTCATGTTGTAAAAATACACTTTGGGGTGGTCTGGTTCCACGTTCCACCACTCAAGTGGTCTGGAGTGAATATATTGTGTTTATAATTGACTATAAATTATAATTTTTATAATTTCATTGTGGGTCAAAAATATTTTTAACACATATGTATTTTTTACCGCACTCACATCATGCGCAGTACCTGGTCCACCTGATACAGCCAGCCAGAGTGGCCATTCCTTGTACAAATATCATAGACGGTACTATTACGCATTATTTCTAGTTGGGTCAAATCCGTAGTCAAAATGTGTCACCAGCTCTTGGACTATAAAGTCAAAAAGCGTGGGGCGCAGAAGCATGTAGTTTTAATTAATTTCGACAAAGTGCCCCACGATTTTTGACATTATGTTTATTAGGTTATTACATTATTTTGTACTTTTTAGAGAATTACT
This sequence comes from Forficula auricularia, assembly GCA_024734495.1. Taxonomy (NCBI): domain Eukaryota; kingdom Metazoa; phylum Arthropoda; class Insecta; order Dermaptera; family Forficulidae; genus Forficula; species Forficula auricularia. Next base: position 2,575,237 of record JALMQS010000058.1, read on the forward strand.
GACAAAAGCGTGTTTTTTAATTTTTTAAAATTATAATTTTTTCTGAAAAATACGCATATTTCGTAACTTCAAGGTCTATTGATCGTGTTAACGTTATCTAATTACTGAAACCTTATCAAATATCATTTTCTTAACAATCAGCATTTTAGGGGGGGGGTGCCTTAGAAGGTAAGGGGGAAAATTCCCACACCCTATGCATTGCGGTTACCCTGTTTAATATCTAGAAGAGACCAAATGATATAAGGCAGTGGTTCTTAAACTATGGGTCGCGACCCAAAATTGGGCCGCAAAGCATATTCTTTGGGTGGCGCAGGGTCTTTGATCAAATATGTTACTTATTATAAGTTGAAAAATATATTTTGATTTATTCAATAATATAAAAATTATTCTATGTAAGTTAAAAAAGTCATAATTGAAAATTGAAGAAAATTTATCAAATATCGTCTAAAAAGATTAATTTTTTTACGGGGGGGGGGGGGTCGCTACATGAACATATTTCTCAAATTTGGGGCGAAGCTTAAAAGGTTAAGAACCACTGATATAACTAAGGGACATCTTAAAACTCGAAGGATTGATTGCTTAAGGATATTTTAGAAAGCGAAATGGGGGAAATAAAAATGGACCTAAATTGGATGATTTTCCCCATAAAATGAAAAATATGGGATGTGGAACTTTTAAAAAGAATCGGATAGCAAGGGCGCATCCAGGGGGGTCGAAGGGGTGACTGCCCCCCCCCCCCCCATACAGGCCCGTGCCTGGCGGGAGTGCAAAACGTGCGTCGCACGCAGAGGCCAAAAAACGGCGGCCAAATCGACAGGGGATTTATAACAATTTTTTTATTTTAATGAACTTAAAATATGAGATATGGAATTTGTAAAAAAATTAATTTTTTTTTTTAATTTAAAATAAAGTTCTATAAGTGTGTGTGGGGGTGGGCGGGGTCTCTGACCCCCCCCCCCCCGCTTGGACAATTCGATCGCGACACACTTTCGAGATAAAAAGTAGATCTTATATACATTGGCCACCTTATATATATTCTCCCCCCCCCCCCCATAAAAAAATTCCTGGATCCGCCCTTGTCGGATAGAGTGCTCTGGAGACAGGTGGTTGCGTCAAATAAGTCTTAGGTCTGTAGACTTGATGATAAAGAAACGTGTTTTTAAAAGAATTGTATTTAACATTCAACATATTTTTATGTCTTTATATTTAAGATCTTAACATTACCGAATAGATGAGTGAAGAATCAATCGAGAAATAACCAGAAGCAGTGAATTCCACTCGTTGATGCAATAATTGTAACGAGAAGATTTTCAACTGTGAAAATATTAAAGATATAATTAAAAGATTTTTACGATTATAATTGCGAAAATAATTTTGTACATAAATCCGCAGTGTACTGTCAGTCTGTTTGTTATAATTTCACGTAAAAACTAAGAAGCAAATCTATCTGTGTATGTGAATTATGAATCCATTCACGGAAAGCCAAAATTAAAGTCACCACCTGTTTAAATGAAAATCACTATCTTGGACCTGCATTTACTTCTATTAGACCCCCATTTTTTTATTCATTGTCATGGAACCCTTGCAGGTTATCCTGGACCACTTTGGGAACCACTGTTGTAGTTTAAAAAAGATTCAAACTTGAAAATGGAGGAAAAAATCTAGATACGCTTTCCTTAATAAATTATTAAAAATTTGTTTTTTAATTTAATTAACTATCTAATTAAAAATGACAAATTGATGGAAAGGCAGCCCAAGAGGATAATGAAAGCCACATATAACAAATATAATAATTTCTTTTTTATAATGATATTGATACAAGAAGAAGTTGCACCAAGAAGGTACAACCTCTATAGTCCGTGGTGGACCCTTGTAACGTGAAGATAAGGGTAGATTTAGGGATTGGGTAGCAGTCGAAGGTATCTGTGGATGCTGGTCTTGAAAGATTGAAGGTTATAAGTTATTAGGACGTATTATCTATACTTTAAAAAAAAATCTCCCCTTAGGATTTAAAACAGTCAACGAAGGAACTTCTTTTTACTTTACCATACAGGGTAAGGTCAAGTATTGTAATCGTGCATGAAAAAGGTGGTTTTTTTCCTTCTTTTTTTCGAAATATCTCAAAAACGGTAGGAAGTATTTTTATTTAAAAAATTGAGCAAAGCCATGGCATTTCGCTCTACAAAAAAGCTCTAATAAGTGAACATCGAAAAAATTATATTTTTCGAGATAATAATTGTTTTGTCAAAATGTCTGTTAGTTAGTCTGTCTGGTTGTTCGTTAGTCTGTGCGTTACCAAATTTTTGTGGACGAGCTAGCTCAAAAACTAGTGTGAATATCGAAACCATATTTCATACGTAGTTTTGGTCCATTGAGATTGAGAGATGATTAGATTTTGGTGAATATCGACTCAAAATTAAAGGGGGTGGAGGGTTAAAAATTAAAAATCTAGGCCATTTGAGCAAACTCAACCAAATTTTGTATACATAAAGAGTGGGACTCCAGAAGTCTAAAAATACAAAAACTAACCGCCCGAAATGGGGGGAGGAGGGTAAAAAAAATGAAAATCTTGGCCCTTGTACCAAACTCATCCAAATTTTGTATACATAGTCCCTGGGCCCCCAGGAGTCTAAAAATGGAAAAACTACCCCCCCCCCTAAATGATTATAAATAATTTTATTAAATATTAAATATAAGTGAGGGGCCAGGTTGTATGGTAAAGTCAAGTGGATGGTCACATCTGAGCACGTCAGCTTATTTTTTATTCTATTGATATTTAGTGGCCAACTCTAACTTAAATCAAATGAAAGTTCTGTTAAAGGAAACAAGAAGGTGATTCCTTTGTTGACCCTTTTAAATACTGAAGAAGGAGGGAAAAATCTCCAAAACGTCGTTTTTTTTAAAAGGATGGTAATTACATTCTAATAAATTATTTTTTTTACGAATTTCTGGTTTTTATTATTCTCTTGGGCTGCCTTTCCTTTCATTTATCATAAACAAAACATTAAAATATCAATGACAGACGAATGGAGAATCAATATGGAATTGGAATAATTATCGGAAAAGAGTTTTTTTTTATTTAATTAGTTTTTCCTCTTATTAAAAACAAGGACTAAAAAGATGATCAAGGACAGTCGATGGTGGAGAAGTAATCTCCGGAGTCGAAGCTCAAATACAATGTATACATTAATTCATGTAAAATAATTGGTTTAATAAAATTTATAAATAAATAAATAAAATTAATATATCAATAAAATGATTAGAAAAAAGTGATTTTTTCGATTTTTTGAGCCCGAAGTTCTGAAGTTATAGAGCGCAAAATTTAATCAGTTTTCTATATTGAAAATATACACATTTTGTGTGATCAGATCGGACTTTTTACGACTTATCGTGAGTTTTGGGATCCACACACGCAAATAAGGCAGAAAAAAATAAAGTTTAAAAATTATTTGGAAAAAAAAATAAATAAAAATGAGTGAATTTATTACTAGGGCCAGAGTAATTTACGAGTTTTATGGAGCATTTATTTTTCTCGAAAATGGATTAAAATTCTAATGGGGTATATATTGTAAATATTTTATTTTTGGAAGGAAATATATAAGTAATTTTCTTCCTTTTTGCTTAAACAGAGTTCTAATATTGCCCTTTCTTTACAGAAGCATCAATATATATATATATTTTTTTCTTTACCATACAGGGTTTGATCAAGTATTGTAATCGTGCATGAAAAAAGTGGTTTTTTGCTTCTTTTTTCAAAATATCTAAAAAAGGGTTGAAACTATTTTGATTCAAAAAATTGGGCGAAACCAGGACATTTTGGTCTACAAAAAAGCCCTAATAAGTGAACATCGAAAAAATTATATTTTTTAGAGATAATAATTATTTTGTCAAAATGTCTGTTAGAAAGTTAGTAGGTGCGTTATCATAAACTAGTGTGAATATTAAAACGAAATTTCAAATGTAGTTTTGGTGCATGGTGATTTAGAGCTGATTATTTTGGTTGAAATCGAAACTAAAATAAGGGTGGCCGGGGAGGTTAAAAAATTAAATATACCATAAAATGAACATATAATAAAAAAAATTGTTATTTTTTTTGTCGGCCAAAATTTGGTGGGGGATTCAAAAAAAATAAAATTATCAATATAATTTGTAGACCCTTTAAATGATTTTTACAAAACATCGCATATTTCAGGATACCAGCAATTCTAAAGATCATCCGGAATCTAAAGACCAACTCTTCTGCTGGAACTATCCAAATTATATAATCTCTCCTCTAACTCCGGAATATTTCCGGAGGCCTGGAAACTAGACAGAATCCAACCAATTAAGAAAAAAGGCGATTCTTCCAACATAAAAAACTATCGACTCATAGCAATCACTTCTGTCTTATCCAAAATCATGGAAAAGGCCATCAACTAGCAAGTTCTACGACACTTAGAGTCAAATAAATTTATCCACGATAGGCAATACGGCTTCAGGCAATCCTGGTCGACTGGTGACATCCTAGCATATGTAACTCATATCTGGAACAAAACGCTGGAGGCCGGGAATGAGACCCTCGCGGCAGCTTTAGACATTTCAAAAGCCTTCGATATGGTCTGGCACAAAAATCTTGACCTCCGTCGGCCTTGCACCGAAACTCTGTAAGTTGCTCGAAAGTTTTCTTTCAGACCGTAGAATTAAGGTTGTCATCGATGGAATATCATCTTCCCCCTTCCACACCAACGCTGGAGTTCCTCAGGGATCGGTTATCTCCCCTACTCTTTTTCTTATCTATATCAACGACCTTCTAAACTTGCCCTCCAATCCGGTACATTGTTACGCAGATGACAGCACCCTACATAACGCCCCTGCATCGCATAAAAACCATGCAGACATTGCCTCTTCAATTAATTTAGACTTATGCAAACTTAAAAACTGGGGATCCAAAAACTTAGTTAACTTCAATGCAGGGAAAACTCAGTGTTGCCTTATTTCTAGGCGCGTCGACAGAAACCTCCCAAACATATCATTCGACTTAAACTCACTAGAATTCAGGGATAAAATTTCAATGCTAGGCGTAACTCTAGGGTCTGACCTTTCATGGAATGACCATATCTCAACCACTGCTAAAGCTCCAGCGCCCAAGCTTGGTCTCCTATTTAGGTCTAGACGCTGTTATACTCCCAGTCAACTTCTTATACTGTATAAGGCTCAAATTCGTCCCTGTCTCGAATATGGCTCTCGTCTGTGGAGGGGTGCCTCCAAGCATTCTCTTGGTACACTGGATGCAATTCAGAAGCGAGCAATTAAACTAATAGGAGACCCGGCTCTAACCAACTCACTCGACTCCCTGGCTCACAGAAGAACCGTTTCTGCCCTTTCCCTGTACTACAGATACTATCACGGTGTCTGTTCAGTCGAGCTGAAATCATTTATCCCCCCTAATGCCCTCTTTACGAGAAACACGCGGTTTTCTAACGCTCAGCACCTCTTCGCTGTCAAATTGGATAAAAGTCGAACAAGCGCTTTCGCCAACTCTTTTATCCCTATGACCTCCAGAGACTGGAACTGCTCCCTGCCACCATCTTTCCCGCGACTTATAACCTTCAGCTATTTAAGGCCCGTATCCACAGATACCTTCGACCCCTGCCCGGCCCATAAAATTATTTCTTCTTCTTCTTTTCACGATGGAGGGGCCAACCCAGGCCTTTAGGGGTTACACCTTTTTGGTGTAACTCATTCTCTCATCATTATCATAAAAAAAATATGAACCCTATATAACCTTATGAAAATGACTCACTATGTGAAATTGATGGTGACGAAAAAAAGTTGAGGGGGGGGGGGCTGTTTAACAATATTTTCAAACAAAAATCGAAGAAGGCTGATATTTCTAATAAAATAGTTTCATAATTAAAAGCAGAGCTTAATAATTGACAATGGACCCAAAATTAAGTGAGGGGAGGCTTCTTTCGTAAATAATTATAAATTATTTTGATTCAATATTACATTTAAGTGAGGGGACTGGTGTGTGGTAAAGTCACGTGGATGGATACAACGGTTTATTTTTACTTATATTTGATTTATGCTTCTGTCAAGAAAGCCTAATATTAGAGCTCTGTTAAAGCAGAGGGGAAGAAAATTGCTTGTATATTTTCTTCGTTAATCCATTTAAACACTGAAGAAGGTGGGGAAAACGACGGTTTTTAAGAAGATGAAAGTGACGTTCTAGTTAAGTTATTTTATTCGGGATTTTATTTTTCATTATCCTTGGACTGGCTTCCATCCATTCTCCATTCTAATGGGTTGTTTATTTTTTGACCCAGGGGGTAATATCCCTGCTAATAATTAACATACCTCTTCTCGAATTCCAGGATCAGTTATTTCTAGAAGTAGCTTATCAACAATTACACTGGTTTGTTTGGCCTGCAACAAAGAAAGAAAATATTAATACAAGGATTCAATTTCAGTTTGCAATCTATTTTAAGGTAGTTGTTTCACCATATGGGTTTTCTTAGGATTTTTTTAAAATTTAGACAGCTTATTATTTAAATACTTCTGCATCGATTGATGGCAAAACAAAATTTATGAGAAATATAGTTCCGGAGATATTAAATTCCAAAGAGAGAGTTTTTCAGACTCTTATACATTGCACTATACGGGATATTGGAAAGTTTACATACATATTTAATTATAATTAAGAAACTCTTCTTACCATTGTTATAAAAAACTAAACCAACATTAAACAATAACTAATACATTTTTTAAGAGAATTTTAATTCATAGTTATAACACAGTTTCTGAGATAATAATGAATAAATAATGAAATATTTACACTAAAAACAAGTTGGCAACAACGCATGTATTTAACCTAAAAAGTTGGTTAACTTGAGTACTTTTTTGACGTTTTGCCGATACAACCATTGTCTCAACAGCTTTCAATGGCTTATTAAGAACTTCTTGTTTTATAAATCGTCCTTTATAATGTATTTCATCTGTCATTAGAGGATAGGTATTCGGAGCCATCTAGCATCAAAACAGGACTACGACAAGGAGATGCAATATAACCCCTGCTTTTCAACCTTATTCTGGAAAAAGTTATAAGAATTTTAGATGAGGGGAGAGAACCACTGAGTGGTCTGCATAAAGTATTTGCATATGCGGATGATATTGCCATAGTAGCGAATAGAGAATAAGGTTTGGTGGACATGCATGATAAAATCAAATACATGGGCCTAAGAGTTGGTCTTAAAATAAATGCCGAAAAGACCAAAGCAATGAAAGTGTCAAGACATAACAACAACAACAACAACAATAGCTTGAGATGTGAGGATGCCAGTTACGAGTATGCTGATAATTTTGCTTATTTGGGGACTCTTATAACAACAAAGAATGAAGTAGGCAAGGAAATTCAGACTGCGAATAATGAAAGGAAACCGTTGTGCGGCAGCCTTAAATAGCCCGCTCAAAAATAAAATTCTCTCAAAATTAAAATCTACAACGCCATTATTCGACCAGGTGGTGTGAGACATGGACCATGAAACTATCTGATCAGAAAAATCTAATGTCCTTCGAAAACAAGATCTTGAAGAGAATAAGCGGAATGATTAGAGATAGTGTTACCGGAGAATGGAGGTTTAGAAGTTCAAGGGAAGTGAGAGAATTAAGAGGGCAGCCTTACATCACGAGCTGTATAAGATCACGAAGGCTGGCTTGGCTGGGACATGTGGAGTATGTTGATGAACATCGAGTTATCTGCAAGATTTCCGAAGTAAAACCGATAGGAAGAAGACCACGGCAAAGATGGATGGACAATGTTGGGGTTATGAGTTATTAACTATAAAAAATTTTCTAAAAAGTTAAGTTGCTTAATTCAAATTAAAAATAATTATGAATTATGTAGTTCGACTGATGGTGCTGCGTTCGCTCGCAAAGAACAAATTGTTATAATCAAACTAATTATTGGAATATTCTGTAGTAACAACAATAGAAACGATATGTGTATAAATTTGACAGCAATCTGACTATTGATTCGTGAGTTATAGCATTTTGTGTAAAGCAAGTTTTTTTACTGAAAAAAAGTGAATTTCGAGTTTTAATAAAGCATTGCTTTTTGATGAAAAATAATACAGTGGAAACCAAACAATGACTTGATAAACATTATCCGAACTCTGCTCCATCGAGACAAATGGTAGAGAAGTGGATTGCTGAATTTAAACGTGGTCGTACCAGCACAAATGATGCAGAGGGCAGTGAACGCCCAAAAGAGGCTGTTATTCCAGAAAACATAAAATAATCCACAAATTGGTTATGAACGATCGCAAATTGAAGGTGCACGAGCTAGCTGACATTGTAAAGATATCAGATGGTAGTGTTTTTACCATTTTACACGAACATTTGGGTATGCGAAAGCTCTGTGCAAAGTAGCTGCCGCGTGAGCTCACAGTCGACCAAAAACAACAACGAATCGATGATTCAGAGGAGTGTTTGGCGCTGTTTAACCGCAATAAAATGGAATTCTATCGTCGATATGTGACAATGGATGAGACTTGACTTGACTATTACACACCAGAATCCAAAAGAAGTCCAATGATGAAGTAATCGCTGAAACTGAGGCCCATTTTGACGAGAAAGAAAAATCGTACTATAAAAGTGGTATCAAAAATTTGGAAAATCGCTATACTCGTTGTATCGCCCTCGAAGGCAACTATGTTGAATAATAAAATCGAGTTTTGTCAAAATTTTGTTTTTTTTCTTATTGAATGACCTGTTATGTCAGAAGGGTTGTTTTTAACCCATAAGGATTGGAATGGAAGGCTGGAACGGGACGGTCACCGCCAGGCGTCGGCCCAAGTCAATACTCTCGATTTATAATTGCCCACAATTTTAATGGGCACAGCCGCTTATTTAGGCCAAATCTAAATTTAAACGCTTATTTTGGAAATATTCAGCTTAAGGAGGTTCGGGACAGCTTATCTATTTGGTTATTTCTGCAGAGTGACAAATTCTGCCTACTAAATTTCGGAATAATAATATTGTTAATAATCGGGTAAATTTTGAATAAAAATCTTTGTTTTGTTAATTCATGAATAAAAATATTTTTGAAATAGATTTTTTTTTCAATTTAAAAACATTTATTAAAAAAAAATGATTATTCAAAAAATATATATGGAAATCTAGCAACGCCGCGTAATTGTACATTAGTGATTTTGTTATACGAATAGTTATTCTGTTGGCTGCATTATGAAAAAAAAAATTAATCTAGAATTCCGCGGAGTAAACTCGCGAGCAAATCCACTCAACGGAATTTTTAACAAATTATAAGTAAATTTGTTTTTCTAGTATATTTATACAAATATAGAAAATTATCAAATTAATTAAATTAATTTAAAAAAAAATAGTTTACGCCAATATTAAATGCGTAGAGATAGAGTTAAAAAAATAAAAATCATAAGAAATACACGATTCAAGTACAAGAGTATGGAAAGAGAGGAAATATAATATTTCTTTTGATATAAAGCGAAAAAAGTTAACTTTGACACTTTTGGAAAAATCTGAAATGTATACAAAGGGCCCCCCACCATGTGGTCTCAATCTTTGATTTTCAAAGAAAAATAAACTACCAAATACCAAGATATTTTAATCGATTCTAATACAAGAGTATTTAAAGAGACGAGATATGGTATTTGTTTTGATATAAAGCAAAAAAATTTAACTTTGACACCCTCGGAAAAATCTGAAATGTATACAAATGGTGACTTTTCCACCAGGGGATGCTGTCAAAAAAGTAGCTTTCATTTTTTGAAATTTTTTTTTGCAAATTTCATCATTTGCGTTATTTTTCAAATTTTATATTAGATATTTAAAAAAAATATATTTTACGACCTTCGTCCCAAACGGATGCTACTTTGTGTGAGTGAGAGTAGGAGTCAGAAATTAATTCTTGTGACTTAAACTCTACAGTCCCTGAGATGTTAATCGACCATCTTCCACAATGATTCAGCCTGTCCTATAAGAAAATCTTAATTTTCTCCTAATCCTATTGCTATAAGCATGTTAAGACTTGTCTATAGCACTCTTAGCTATTTCCGATCTTATATATTGAGAGTTCTTTGAAATGGATTACTCCAAAGATTCCCGAATCATCTTTATTTATTCCTTTTTTGTATTCTTTCTATTTTAATAGTTTCTCAGAGAGAACAATTTTTATTCGACTAAAACTCGTCTGGACTTGTCTTGGACATGCTTGAACTGGAAGATATACCAGGCAGGGACTTCAAACCTTCTATCAGCGCCCTTTTTAGAAAAATCATTCATTTTAATTGCCCCTTGAAACTTTGCAACAATTTTATATCATTTCGAGAACTAAAATATACTTTTAAAAACAAAAAATGTTTTTTATAGAAATATTTGAAATAACGTAGAATAAATTGAAAATTTTTTAGATCCTCCTGAATTTATGAAAATAATCTAAATGTTTGAAATATTAGGGATGTGCAACATCCACAGAATCCATTGACTTGTTCCTACCTATTTAAAACTTATGTAAAAATGATTTAATATCCTTTCACGCATACTTTTAATGGCTTCCATGCTATAAGCTCTGGAGCATTCCATCAGAGTGTGATTCGCCTAGCTCTTACGCAGCTTTCATTCTTCTGCGCAGAAATAGTTGCCTAAATACAGGGGCTCTAATGTCATAAATCAAGTTCAAATTCAGGCTACATTTTAAGGATTTTATTAGTGCAGTTATCTATATATATACTATATATAATTAAGGTTTTGTCTGTAAATTAATTCCTGTGAATCCATTGTAATAGACTGATGAAGAGGGCAAAGCCCTCGAAACTATAGTCTCGTTATAAATAAATAAAATTTATAATTCCAGCAGAAGCCACACTCTTTTATTGTCTCTTCGATGAAATTTTTACATGACATCACTTTTTGAAGTCGGTTCTAAAAATATGCATTTTAAGAATCACACTCGACGGATCGTTTGGCGGGAAATGAAGACAACATCGCGTAAGTTCGCTTATATAGTTTGTTTAGCACCGACTTTTAAAGTGATTTCATGTAACAATTTCATCGTTTAGTGGTAACTAAATTAGATAATTATTTTATACCTTTTAGTGCATTTTATTTTATTTTTGAGTTCTATTATTTTATTTGTTGCATTTAATTTTTTTGAAGTCGGTTTTTTTTCTAAAAATTATGTTTATTTTTCTGTTTTTAGTGATGTTAAGAATAGGGAGACTTAAGATAATACCTTGCATGCATCTCGTAAGAGATGAATCAGAAAAATTATAGTAAAATTCAATTTAGTAATAGAGAAATTATCTGAAACGTTAGGGGGTTTTAAAAGAATGTTTTCAGATTTTTTTATAAAGATTTTATTAATTATAATTTCGATAATTTGGAATTGGATATTTTCGCTATTTTGTCATTGATCATATCATCAGAACTTGACCAAATTAATATGATAACAATCGGAAACTATAAAAAATAATCATCAAAATCGGTTCACAATTGGCGAAGAAATAGAGTAACATAGAAATAAACAATAAAAATTCAGTCGAATTGAGAACCTCCTCCTTTTTTGAAGTCGGTTAAAAAAGAATGAAAGTAGAAACTAATTTCAAAGAAGAGGAAAACTCAGAGTTTGAGTTGTTAACTTTAATTTATATTTAAATAATGATAAAAATTCATTAAAAACTCACCATATTTGTTGTTTTCGAGCATATTCTTAATAAAGTGTATACATAAATAGCTGAGAGAAATATGCTTTTGATTAAATCAAAAATTTCATTGACTGAAATATAACCAATTTCGACCAGAATATATATTTTCGAAAACATAATGCGTATAATCCAAAGAACATCATCTAAAAGAACTGTCAAGAGGAACATATCGAAAATACTTATCAAATCGTTAGCTAATTCACAATTTTTTGCGTACATATCAGTTAAAGTGCGTAGAAATTTGCGGTTTATAAAAAGCGTTATTAAGAAATTGATTAATTTTAGAAAAGTAAAGTGATAAGAGAAATATAAAGGTTTTGATCATCAAGAAAAAGTAAATGTAAACGTTGCTTATCAAAACATCATGGAAAAATCTCAGTAACTGATATAACCCGATGTGTGATAATTTTGGAAATATTGAATATATCTGTTCCATTTGTATTAGAAAGGATAGGAATGTTAAGAATTTACATAAAACCGACACTGATTGGTAATTGGTTTCGGAATAGAAAGAGTTTGCATTTAAATCGTAAAATTTTATATACAGTTCTTTTAATGCTTGAGATCGACAAATAATTACATAGAAAAGAGCCCATGTGGAAAACGTGAAGGATAAATATTGTCCAAAATCGACTAAATCATTAAGAGTGTCTATTGGAAAATGAAACAATGACCACAACAAAACGCTCTCGGTAATTATCATGAGCAAAATTTTGTTAAATTTCCAAAAAAGAAGCGATTTAGAATGAATATTATTTCTCGGATTTTTGAAATTTACTAAAAGGATCCCGAGGAATTTGCAGGGGACGAAAACAATCCGGGTGGCTTTGAGGAAATTCATGATCGACAACTGGAGGACTTAACGCGGGGGCTAAGATATTGACCTATACATCATAAAAGAAATTACTTAAAGTAATTTAATTTAATAGCTTGAAAGGCAAAACGCTTCAAAATTAATTTATAGATTATTTTAACAAAAGCTGTCCTGTCATTTGAGTTGCTTTAGAAAAATAGATATAAATTTTTAAGAAGAATTGGGTGTGGGAGGAGGGTATTTGACGCCACGTCCATAAACACCTGATCACTGTGTGGTAACTGGAATCCATGTTAGATAGTGGAGCTGCATATATTACAGATTTCTTTTTTATATTTTTAAAACATTAATTTTAATAAAGTTAATAGATTTTCAAAATTCGAAAAAATTTTTTAATTCAAATTTAAATATAAAGTACCTGGAAGCACCAAGCGATGCTCGGTGACTTCTTCCTTCAGTTAAAATCTTTATTTTAATATTATTTTTAATTTAAAATTCTGATAAAAAGGTCGATTTTTATTTGAGAGCTGTTTTCAAATTAAAAAAATACAAATATATCTATATAGTATTCGACCTCTGTACCCCCCCTCACCTCCACCCCGCTCGATCCCACCTCCGGATCCCCCACCAATGCCCCCAGCTTCTGCACCACCCACATCCACCACATCCACCCCGCTTCCGCATCAAGATCGCTTTCTCATCCTCAAAACTTGTAAATAGAGTTTGTTTCATCAAAATCGTTAGAGCCGTTTAAAAAAAAAAAAAAAATACAAATATATACGGTATATATACCTGGAAGACCGAGCATTGTTCGGGTTTAGTTAATGCTTGACAACAATACACCACAATCACAATAGTTCTTCAAGGCCTTTGAGAACAATTAGCCCAACCCATTGTCTGTCTGGGTACAATAGTAAAAATAAACCTTTTTTTTTTAAACCCTAAGAATCGAATTTTTCTACCTGAGAATAATTAATTTGATTACGATAAAACCCATCAAAATCAATTTTGTCGAAGATGAGACCGAGACAGATCGAATTGTCACACCAAAAACCCCTAACCCGTGAATTTCATCAAAATCGGTACAGTCGTTTTCAAAATAGAACCAAGATACAAATATATATATATATAAATAAATATACAATTTTTGCTCGTTTAATAAGTGTAGATTTAAACTTTATTAATATAAGTTTTGAGCACTTAGATGGCGATCATCTTGCTAATATGCCAGTATATCCAGAAATTTATACTTTAATGATGGAATATTTTTGAGGTCTTTTGGACATGGTTGTTTAACTGGTGGATGGTAATATAGGATTTTAGCATGAAAATTTTTTCAAACTTTAATGTATAATGATGTATTTGTTGTACAACAACAAGTTGTTTCTGGCTCATATGATAGGCCTTCCTCACCAACCTGCATACAAGAACTGAGTTAATTTTACACCTTGGGACAATTTATAGTGATTTTGTGATTTTGTTGGTATAATAAAATTTTAACATTTTTGTGTTACATTTATTAATATCTATATTTAGACATTTATTCGGTCTTAACTTCTATATAAATTATTCAAAATTTAATTTATAAATTACAAACATTTAAAATACCAAATTTAAGAAAAAATTAAAATAATATTCCGATCACCAATTTGACTAATAAATTGAGGCAAATGAAATGATTTTTTTCCTTCTTTTTTTCAAAATATCTCAAAAACGGCTTAAGCTAGTTTGATTAAAAAATTGGAGTGCAACCATGGCATTTCGATCTACTTTTTGGATCGCATCTAAACGGTCTTTTCTATTAAAACCTTCGACAAAATAACATCTCCTTTTTTATCTCCAAACCTCTTTTTTGAATATATATTGTTTTTGGAGATTTGAGTGATCATTAATAATCGCTATTTGGTTTTATAGAATATCACGGACCTCAAGGTAAGACTCTTTTTTATTGATTCTATTTTATATTCAAATTCCTTTTATACAAATTTCTGATTAGTATTCTGCTTGTATTTATAAATTATTTAGAAAGGTCCGAACCGGTTGGGGACAAGAAATTAATTCGCATTAAGCGAATTGATTGCCCTCAAAAAAAGGCAGCATACATCAGCATCAAGCCTGAACAAAGCGTCAACTCAAGGCTTCCGTAACAAGAATTGACGCCCCCACAATTCATCTGGTCAATGCATGCGCGGATCCAGGGGGGCGATGAGGGCGACCGCCCCCCCCCTCAAAGCATTGGAGATCAACATTTTTTACGTTTATTTAATTTTTTTTATAACATTAAATTTTAAAATTGAAAACAAAGTTCTATGTGTGGTGGGGGGGGTCTCTGACCCCACCTCCCCCGCTTAGATAATTCGATCGCGACACACTTCAGAGATAAAAAGCAGATCTTATATACATCGGCCACCCGTGAACTAAATAGTTCAATTGAACTAGTTCCATAATATAATGAACGAACTATAAAAGAACTATTCCCTAAAAAGAACGATTTTTCCCATCCCTATTAAAAATTTTGACAAAGGAAATGAATTTAAAAATATAATGCTATTTTTATTTAGTTTGAGATAGGATCCATTTTTCTTTAAAGGGGGGGGTAAAACTCAGTGGCTGCCGACCGCCCCCCCCCCAAATCAGAGGTCTGGATCCGCGTCTGGGTCAATGAGACCACTTTCTTTATTAAAATTTATATTTACTTTCCTTTTTTCATTCAAATAAAAAACTGTTATCAATAATTGGGTTATTCTTCCCTTAAATTCCTTCATAAATCCATAAATCAAGGTCATTTGAGAAATAGCTAACTTCACATTCACAGTCCACTAATTATCGAAACACAACAATTTAATTGAACAATTAATTTTTTAAACTCGAGCTGCGCAATCAGAATTCTTAAAAACTCCCAGCTCCAGATAGTAAACTGAATAGTTAAATCTACTGTGTAGGATAAAACAAATTTCTGCTTCGGTACCCAGAGTTTTTTGTGGACGAGCTAGCTCAAAAAGTAGTGTGAATATCAAAACCAAATTTCACACGTAGTTTGGATGCATTAAGATTAGGAGCTGATATGATTTTGTTGCATATCGACCCAAAATATAGGTGGTGGTGGGGGAAAAGAGTTAAAAATTGATTGATTGCCGTATTTTGACTGTCTCCGCAAAAATCCACTTTTTTCACTCCAAAACTAATTTATTATTAAGGGCTGTCATTAAGTGATATTTGTTATTTTTCAAAGATAAAATTAGAGGACACTCTGAATGGAATTAACCAAATCTTAATAGAAGAAATAAAAAACAAAATAAACAAGAATAAAACCAATGTCCTAGTTTATACAATGTATCAAAATTAACCAAGAAAACCTAGAAGGAGTTAAGGAATTCCGCTACAGGGGAGGAAGATAACATGGGAAGGGAGGAGCGAAAACAAAATTAAATCAAGAATTAGCCAAGCAAAAATGGGGTTTAATTCAAAACAAAAACTACTTACTTACTTAAATTAAGAAAAATATAAACGAAATTAAAATCTAGGCCATTTGAGCAAACTTAACCAAATGTTGTATACATAATCAGTGGGCTCCCAGTAATCTTAAAATTCAAAGACTACCCCCCCCCCTACGCGATTATAAATAATTTTATTAAATATTTAATATAAGTGAGAGGCCAGGTTGTATGGTAAAGTCAAGTGGATGGCCACATCAGAACGTGTCAGTTTATTTATTATCAACTTTCGTGTCTCGTTTGTCGTTTGTCAAAGGAAATTCTCAGTTTTCGATCCACTTTTAAACACGAAATAGAAAAGTGCATCTTAAATAAGAGAACTTGCTCATTTATAATCATAAAGAATAATTTTATGACTACATGCTTTCCTGAAGTGTACACGGAATTTCTGTGATTTGTATCCATTCCTGTGACTCCTGTGATCGACAAATAATTACATAGAAAAGAAGCCATGTGGAAAACGTGTAAGCTAAATATTGTCCATAATGGACTAAATCATTAAGAGTCACTAATGCAAAATTAAACAAGATCCACAAAAAAAACGACTTCATAACAATCATCAACACGATTTTGATAAATTTCGAAAAGAGTAGTGATTTTGAATGTACAAAGAGAAACAAAGAGGTTGTCCTCTGCTTGATGCAAATAAACATACACACATATATATATATCGAGATGATATATCTGTATATATATTATTTATTTGTTTGAGACTATAGTTTCGAAGACTTGGTCTTCATCATCAGTCTTTCTTCAATTATAAATGTTTTTCATGGAGTCAATATCATATGGATATTGAAAACTTGGTGTTCCTTCGTCACTGCTGTTCGGCTAGGAACTAATAAAGACATTCTATTCGGGTTCACATTCAAATATAACAATATGTTTCCCTTTCTCCTTTCCCCTTAGAAAGGCTGACAAAAGAAGGGTTTTTCTTTTTTCTTTTTATCTTTTGTTAGCAAACATCTTAAGCAGATTACTATTGGATAACTCTATTTGATTGTTCAAACAGAGTTTTGAATTTCTATTGAATGATTTCAAAATTTCTAAAGATTCGATTGCGCTAATTAATTTTGGGTTCTTTTCTCCTTTTATTAATCTAATACCTTCTGGGAAGGAGTGATTGTTTGAATTTAAGCAGAGGACAACCTCTTTGTTTCTCTTTGTGAATCAACAACTCTGCTACTCTCGGCGAAAACAAAAACTTTTTCAATTTTGAATGTATGTGATTTTTCGGGTTTTTGAGATTCATTGAAAGAATTCCAAAGAATTTACAGGGCATGAACACAATCCTCGTGATAAATTGTCCAGCAATAAATAAATTACTTAGATTAATTACATTTTTCGGGTTGTTATGGAAACGCTTCCAAATCAATTCATTGGATTTTTCGAGACAAGCTTGCCATGTCATTTTTTTATATAATTATATAGATACAAGAAGAAGTTGCACCAAAAAGCTACAACAACTATAGTCCACGGTGGACCCTTGTATCGTGAAAACAAGACGAGCTTTAGGGATTGGGTCGGAGTTGAAGGTATCTGTGGATGCGTGTCTTGAAAGATTGAAGGTTATCTGTTGCTGGGAAGACGGTCGAAGGAAGAGAGTTCGAGTCTCTAGATGTCATATGGATAAACGAATTGGAGAATGTGTTTGTCCGGTTAGGATCCAATTTAAGCGCGTAGTGATCTTGGAAAATCGCAGATTTCGCGAAAATGAAGTATTTGATGGAATTATTGATTTTATCTCGTCAGAACAAAAGACATCGTAATATCTATAAAAAGAATAAGGACGGAGAAAGATATACGTCGAGAGTGTCTAATGGGTAATCTTAGGAGCTACAGGGCGGTTCGCTCTTAAACCATCTAAAATTATCCGACCGGGCAAAAAACGGCCATTATTATATATTGTCGCCTTAGAGACGTAGGTAAACGTGCTAACTTACAACAAGGACAATTTATAGGGCAGATAAAAAACAAATAAAATATTCACCGTGCTCAAAAAGTAATTTCATGTAACAATTTCATCGTTTAGTTGTAACTAAATTAGATAATAATTTTATACCTTTTAGTGCATTTTATTTGATTTTTGAGTTCTATTATTTTATTTGTTGTATTTAATTTTTGAAGTGGTTTTTTTCAAAAAATTATTTTTATTTTCTCTTTTTAGTGATGTTAGAGAATAGGGAGACTTAAGATAATACCTTGTATGTATCTCGTAAGAGATGAATCAGAAAATTATAGTAAAATTCAATTTAGTATTAGAAAATTATCTGAAAACGTTAGCGGGCTTTAAAAGAATGTTTTCCGATTTTTTTATAAAGATTTTATTTATTATAATTTCGATAATTTGCTCTTAAGAATTGGATATTTCCGCTATTTTGGTTGACTTTTGGCGAAAGAATAGAGTAACATAGATAAAAACAAAAAACAATTCAGTCGAATTGAAAACCTCCTCCTTTTTTGAAGTCGGTTAAAAAAGAATGAAAGTAGAAACTAATTTCAAAGAAGAGGAAAACTCAGAGTTTGAGTTGTTAACTTTAATTTATATTTAAATAATGATAAAAATTCATTAAAAACTCACCATATTTGTTGTTTTCGAGCATATTCTTAATAAAGTGTATACATAAATAGCTGAAGAAATATGCTTTTGATTAAATCAAAAATTTCATTAATTGAAATATAACCAATTTCGACCAGAATATATATTTTCGAATACATAATGGTCATAATCCAAAGAAAACCATCTAAAAGAAGTGTCAAGAGGAAAATATCGAAAATACTTATCAAATCGTCAGCTAATTCACAATTTTTTGCGTACATATCAGTTAAAGTTCGTAGAAATTTTCGGTTTATAAAAGTGTTATTAAGAAATTGATTAATTTTAGAAAAAGTAAAGTGATAAGAGGAATATATAGGTGTTGATTATCATAAAAAAAGTAAATGTGAAAGTTGCTTAACCAAATATAAAAGAAATAGGTCAGTATTTGATTAAACACGTAGTTATGATAATAAAACATTGAATATATCTGTTCCATATTTATTAGAAAAGCGAGGAATGTTAAGAATTTACAGTAAACAGACACTGGATGATAATTGGTTTCGGAATACAAAGAGTTTTCACTTATATCATAAAATTTTATATACAGTGCTTTTAATGCTTGAGATCGACAAATAATTATATAGAAAAGAGCCCACGTCGAAAACATGGAGGATAAGTATTGTCCAAATTTGACTAAATCTTTAAGAGTGACAAGTGGATAATGAAACAAGGTCCACAATAAAACGCTTTCCGTAATTATCATAAGCAAAATTTTGTTAAATTTCCAATAAAGAAGCGATTTAGAATGAATGTTATTTCTCGGATTTTTGAAATTTACTAAAAGGATCCCGAGGAATTTGCAGGGGACGAAAACAATCCGGGTGGCTTTGAGGAAATTCATTATCGACAACTGGAGGACTTAACGCGGGGGCTAAGAAATTGATCTATACTTCATTACTTAATGTAATTTAATTTAATGGCTTGAAAGGCAAAACGCTTCAAAATTAATTTATTAGATTATTATAACAAAACTTGTCATGTTATTTTAGTTCCTTTAGAAAAATAGATATAAATTTTTAAGAAGAATTGGGTGGGGGAGTGGGGGTATTTGACGCCACGTCACAGGCCGATTCCATAAACTGTGTGGTAACTGGAATCCATGTTAGATAGTAAACTGAATAGTTATATCTACTGTGTAGGATAAAACAAATTTCAGCTTCGGTACCCATTAGCGTAACAATAGGGTGGCATGTCGGCCAAAATGCCACGCGCCGCCGTCCCAAAAGGGCCGCGAGAACAGGAGAAACCTAACTTTATTTTATTTTCCTTTACCATACAGGGTATGGTCAAGTATTGTAATCGTGGATGAAATGATTTTTTTTCCGTCTTTTTTTTTTCAAAATATCTAAAAAATGGTTTAAACTATTTTGATTAAAAAATTTGAGTGAAACGATGGCATTTCACTCTATAAAAAAGCTCCAATAACTGAACATCGAAAAAATTATATTTTTTGAGATAAAATTTTTTTGTCAAAATGTCTGTTAGTTCGTTCTGTTAGTACGTGCGTTACCAAATTTATGTGGATGAGCTAGCTCAAAAACTAGATTGAATATCGAAAGCAAATTTCAAACGTACTTTTGGTTCATTGAGATTAAGAGCTGATTAGATTTTGGTGCTTATCGAGCCTAAATTAAGGGGGGTGGGGGTTAAAAAGTAAAAATCTATTCATTTTGTGCAAAGTCAATCAAATTTTGTATACATAATCAGTGCGACCCTAGAAGTCTAAAAATGCAAAAACTAACTGCCTAAAATTGGTGGGGGGCGGTGGGGGTCAAAAAATGAAAATATAGGCTCTTGTTCCAAACTCAACCAAATTTTGTATACATAATCAGTGCGACCCCAGAAGTCTAAAAATGAAAAACTAACCGCCGAAAATGGGTGGGGGGCGGGCCAAAAAATGGTAATATAGGCTCTTGTTCCAAACTCAACCAAATTTTGGATACATAATCAGTGGGCACACAGAAATCTAAAAATGCAAAAACTAACCCCCCCCCCTCTAAATGATTTACTGTTTACTGGCCTGTGAACTAGGTATATTACTTATAGTTATTTTTTCATCAGTTAGATGTATTCTTCTTGATAATGGATAATAAGATAAGATTTAAATAATGATTAAAATCCAATAAAAACTCACCATATTTTTCGTTTTCGAGCATATCCTTAATATAGTGCATACATAAATAACTGAGAGAAATAAATTTTTGATTAAAACAAAAATTTCATTGACTGTAATATAGCCAATTTCGACGAGACTATATATTTTCGAATACATAATGCATATAATCCAAAAAAAATCAGATAAAAGAACAGACAAGAGGAAAGTATCGAAAATACTCATCAAATCGTCAGCTAATTCACAATTTTTTGCATACATATCAATTAAAGTGCGTAGAAATTTGCGGTTTATCATAGTGTTATTAAGAAATTGATTAATTTTAGAAAAGTAAAGTGATAAGAGAGAAATATAGGCGTTGATCATCAAGAAAAAGTACGTGTGAGAGTTGTTTAGCCAAATATAAAAGAAATAGCTCAGTATTTGATTAAACACGTAGTTGGGATAATAACACATTGTATATATCTGTTCCATTTGTATTAGAAATGGCGAGGAATGTTAAGAATTTACAGTAAACAGAGACTGGATGATAATTGGTTTCGGAATACAAAGAGTTTTCACTTATATCATAAAATTTTATATACAGTGCTTTTAATGCTTGGGGTCGACAAATAATTACATAGAAAAGTGGCCATGTGGAAAACATGTAGGCTAAATATTGTCCATAATGGACTAAATCATTAAGAGTCACTAATGCAAAATTAAGCAAGCTCCAAAAGAAAAACGACTCCATAACAATCATCAACACAATTTTGATAAATTTCGAAAAGAGTAGTGATTTTGAATGTATGCCATTTTTCGGGTTTTTGAGATTCACTGAAAGAATTCCAAAGAATTTACAGGGCAGGAACACAATCCTCGTGGCTTTGACGAAACTCATTGTCCTCAACTGGCTTGATGCGAGCTCTAATATAGTAAATTGTCCATCAATAAATAAATTACTTAGATTAATTAAATTTATTGGGTTTTTATGGAAACGCTTCCAAATCAATTTATTGGATTTTTAGAACAAGCTTGCCATGGCCTTTTTTTATATAATTATATAGATACAAGAAGAAGTTGCACCAAAAAGCTACAACAACTATATAGTCCACGGTGGATCCTTGTATCGTGAAAATAAGAAGAGCTTTAGGGATTGGGTCGGTGTTGAAGGTATCTGTGGATGCGTGTCTTGAATGATTGAAGGTTATCTGTTGCTGGGAAGACGGTCGAAGGAAGAGAGTTAGAGTCTCTAGATGTCATAGGGATAAACGAATTGGAGAATGCGTTTGTTCAGTTAGTATCCAATTTAAGCGCGTAGTGATATTGGAAAATCGTGGATTTCGCGCAAATGAAGTATTTAATGGAATTATTTATTTTATCTCGTCAGAACAAAAGACATCATAAAAAAGAATAAGGACGGAGAAAGAACTACTGGGTCACCTTAAGAGCTGCACGGCGGTTCACTCTTATAGTAAACCTTCTAAAATTATCCGCCCGGGCAAAAAAAAGGCTATTATTATATACGAGCATTACCTGGCGTGCCTACGGCACGCCCGGCACCGCTCGGCCCTCCGGGCTGGTGGCCCTGGCGGGCAGCGCCTCGAGATGTGATTATTAGCTGTCCGTAATTATATGTTATGTAAAAAATATTTTTTTTAATAATGAATATTGATCAAAGAAAGATGAAAAATATCATTAAATGCTTTATAAATACTTTATTAGAGCATGCAACCATTTCTCTCGAAGTTCCCGATCGGTTGGAAACCTATTTCTTTTTTAATAATACATTTCAATATTTAAATTTATCTAAAAAGTGTCTCTAAATGAAATATATATAATAATTTTATAATTAATTTATCTACTAAAATTTCAAATGAACCGCGCAGTAATAAATTAAGAATTAATCTCATTATCCCATTAAATCATATCTCATTAAAACGTATATTATAAATTAAATATATATATATATATATATATTTTAAAATTAATTTGTTTACTAAAATTTCAAGAATTTATATTTTTCTTAAATTCAAAAAAAAAAATCAATTTTCGTGGTATGAATTATTTCCAAAAAATTAAATTTATATTAATATATTTAAAATTAATAAATTTGTCTACTAAAATTTCAAATGAGACATGCCGTAAATCTAATATTCTAAGCTATATAGAGGAATATATTAATATATAGAGATATTAAAGATATAATGTATATAGAGAATAGAGATGTTTTATTTAGAAAAATTTGACAATCTAGCAACTGTCATTGAATATTAGTTGCTTTTTCTCCACATGTTCACCTGACAGCGCCACGGGTACTGTCTGACAAGGGCTTTTATATATAAGATTGTCGCCTTAGAGAGTAGCTAAAACAACATGAAATTTTATAAGGCAGAGAAAAAAATTTCCCCGACTTCAAAAAGTAATTTCATGTTAAGATTTCATCGTTTAGTAGTAACTAAATTAGATAATTATTTTATACCTTTTAGTGCATTTTATTTTATTTTTGAGTTCTTTTTATCATTTCAAAAGAAGAAGAAAACTCAGAGTTTGAGTTGTTCACTTTAATTTATATTTAAATAATGATAAAAATTCATTAAAAACTCACCATATTTTTTGTTTTCGAGCATATTCTTAATAAAGTGTATACATAAATAGCTGAGAGAAATATGCTTTTGATTAAATCAAAAATTTCATTAATTGAAATATAACCAATTTCGACCAGAATATATATTTTCGAATACATAATGGTCATAATCAAAGAAAATCATCTAAAAGAACTGCCAAGAGGAAAATATCGAAAATACTTAACAAATCGTTAGCTAATTCACAATTTTTTGCGTACATATCAGTTAAAGTGCGTAAAAATTTTCGGTTTATAAAAGTGTTATTAAGAGAATTGATTAATTTTAGAAAAGTAAAGTGATAAGAGAAATATATATGTGTTGATTATCATAAAAAAGTAAATGTGAACGTTGCTTATCCAAACAGCATGGAAAAATCTCAGTAACTGATATAACCCGATATGTGCTAATTTTGGAAACATTGAATATATCTGTTCCAGTTGTATTAGAAAAGCGAGGAATGTTAAGAATTTACAGTAAACAGAGACTGGATGATAATTGGTTTCGGAATACAAAGAGTTTTCACTTATATCATAAAATTTTATGTACAGTGCTTTTAATGCTTGAGATCGACAAATAATTATATAGAAAAGAGCCCATGTGGAAAACGTGAAGGATAAATATTGTCCAAATTGGACTAAATCTTTAAGAGTGACTAGTGGATAATGAAACAAGGTCCACAATAAAACGCTCTCGGTAATTATCATAAGGAAAATTTTATTAAATTTCCAAAAAAAGCGATTTAGAATGTATGTTTTTTCTCGGATTTTTGAAATTTACTAAAAGGATCCGAGGAATTTGCAGGGGACGAAGACAATCCGGGTGGCTTTGAGGAAATTCATTATCGACAACTGGAGGACTTAACGCAAGCGGCTAAGAAATTGACTTATACATCATTAAATAAATTACTTTAAGTAATTTATTTAATGGCTTGAAAGGCAAAACGCTTCAAAAATTAATTTATTGGATTATTATATCAAAAACTGTCATGTCATTTGCGTTCCTGTAGAAAAATAGATATAAGTTTTTAAGAAGAATTGTGTGGGGGAGTGGGGGTATTTGACGCCACGTCACAGGCCGATTCCATAAACACCTGATCACTGTGTGGTAACTATAATCCATGTTAGATAGTAAACTGAATAGTTAAATCTACTGTGTAGGATAAAACAAATTACTGCTTCGCTACCCAGTAGCGTAACAATAGGAGTGGCATGTTGGTCAAAATGCCACGGGCCGCCGTCCCAAAAGCCTCGCGAGCACAGGAGGATCCTAACATTATTTTTTACTTTAGCATACAGAGTATGGTCAAGTATTGTAATCGTGGATGAAATGATTTTTTCCTTTTTTTTCAAAATATCTCAAAAACGGCTTAAACTATTTTAATTAAAAAATTTGAGTGAAACCATAGGCATTTCGATCTACAAAAAGCCCTGATAAGTGAACACCGAAAAAATTAATATTTTTCCTAATAATAATTGTTTTGTCAAAATGTCTGTTAGTTCGTTATTATGTTAGTCTGTGCGTTTTTGTGTACGAGCTAGCTCAAAAACTAGTCTGAATATCAAAACCAAATTCATACGAAGTTTTGATGCATTTAGATTAAGAGCTGATTAGATTTTGCTGCATATCGGCACAAAATTAAGTGGTGGAGGGGGGGGGGGTTAAAAATTAAAAATCTAGGCCTTTTGAGGAAAGTGAATCAAATTTTATATACATAATCAGTACGACCCCAGAAGTCTAAAAATGCAAAAACTAAAGACCCAAAATTGGTGGGGGGATGCGGTGTGTAAGGTCAAAAAATGAAAATATAGGCTCTTGTACCAAACTCAACCAAATTTTGTATACATAATCAGTGCGACCTTAGAAGTCTTTTTTTTTATCGTGGGGAAATGCTTTTACGCACGCACTTGGCGAGAGGGACTAACCCCCTCTAGGAGGGACTACCCAATAAAACCCCACACTTTCAACCTTCTCCCCCCCAGAAACCGCCAAAAGCACGACACTCGGAGAACCTTAGAAGTCTAAAAATAGAAAAACTAACATCCGAAAATGGGTGGGGGGGGGTAAAAAATGAAACTTTAGGCTCTTGTTCCAAACTCAAACAAATTATATATGCATAATCAGTGGACACACAGCAATCTAAAAATGCAAAATCTAACCCCCCCCCTACATGATTATAAATAATTTTAAATATTATTAAATATAAGTGAGGGGCCAGGCTGTATGGTAAAGTCAAGTGGATGGCCACATCAGAACGTGTCAGTTTATTTATTACAACATTCGTGTCCCGTTTGTCGTTTGTCAAGGAAATTTTCAGTTTTCGATCCACTTTTAAACACGAAATAGAAAACTCATCTTAAATAAGAGAACTTGCTCATTTATAATCATAAAGAATCATTTCAAGAAATATTAGCATCGACTTAAGAAAAAGTAAATGGAGATGGGCTGTGCATATTGCTAGAATGAGAGATGAAAGATGGCCAAAAATTCTAACTGAGTGGTGTCCCCTAGACAGGAAAAGATCGCGAGGAAGACCACCAAGAAGATGGAATGACGAACTAGTGAGAGTGACTGGAGTCGAATGGATGAGAGTGGCAAGAAACAGAGACACTTGGAAGACCATGGGAGAGGCCTATGCCCCTCGGGGCCTGGTTCCTTTATAACTTGTGGATAGTTTAATTAAAAATGAAAACAAATGTATTTTATTATAGTAAAAAAAATAAACTGCAACGGATCGTTTCTAAACTTTATCCAAATTTATTTGAAATATTTTTTTTTTTTTTTGGCTTTTCGGCCTTTCTATCCATAAGCCTAATTACGATACTAGTTATATATTTTTTTTAATTTGTCTCTACCCCCGGGTCAGATTTTAGCTGGATGCTTCGAGTCAGTTTCGAACTTGGGTCCCCTGGTTAGCTCGCTGTCACACTACCGCCTAGCCTATCTGACCCCCCCCATTTTGAAATATTAATATGTTTGTTCCTTTATTATTAATCAGATATCACTTGCAATTTGTAGTTCATATTGACATTAATTCAAAAATAATTCTCATTTAATAGTCGAGGAATAACCATTCTACATTGGATTTTGACATTTCGGTTATTATTGTAACCATTGCTGAAGACATGGAGGAATCGACTTAAAATCAAAAATAACGATCGATTCTCATCTAATACAAGAGGAATAACCTTATTGCATTCCATTTTTGATGTTTTGACTATTAATGGCAACCTCTTCTGAAAACGTGGAAGAATAGACTTAAAATCAAAAAGACTTCTTTTATGGCAAACAACTCAAGCTTGAGTGGGCCAAAAAAACGATAACATACATACATACATACATACATACATACATCCGCACGCACTAAATGAAAAAATCGCACTTTTTGGCCTCTCGACGAGACCCCATGTAATTTTTTGCAAAACCGTCACGTGCTAAAATTCAACCTAATTGAATACTACAATTTGTGAATTTAATTGAGTCCATGGGTTCCGTAGTCTTTACTTGAGGATCCTTTGAAGCCACGCTTGCCCCGAGAGCGATTACAATACTTTACCCATGCTTTGCATTGGATAAAGTAAAAATGATGATTTTAATAATAATGATACTAAATAGTTAAAATGTATATAGAATGTTAAATGTAAAATGTAATTTGAACCAATAAAGGCTTAAAAATAAAAATATATAAATAAAATAAATAATGATATTATCCATATTAAATACTCACCATATTTTTAGTTTTCGAGCATATACATAATAAAATGCTTATATAAATAATTGAAAGAGAGAAATTTTTGATAAAATCGAAAATTTCATTTATTGATATAAAACCAATGTCAACTAAAATATATATTATTGAATAGGTAATGTACAGGACCCAAAGGGATTCACATAATAGAATAGACAAAAGGAATACTTCTAAAATACTATTCAACTCCTCAACTAATTCATAATTTTTTGTGTACATGTCAATTAAAATGCGTAGAAATTTTCGGTTTATAAAATTTGTGTTAAGAAATTGATTAATTTCTGAAAGATAAAGGGATAAGAGAAATATATAGGCGGTGGTCATAAAGTAAGTGTAATTATAGGTGTTGTTCATCCAAATATTTACGAAAAAGCTCAGGACCTGATATAACCCGATATTTGGTGAATTTAAAAACATTGAGTATATTTCTACCATTTGAATTAGTATGGAGAAAAATGTTAAGAATTTACAGAAAACTGACACCGAATGATAATTGGTTTCGGAATAGAAAGAATTTTCACTTAAATCATAAAATTTTATATACAATTGTTTTACTGCTTGGGATTGATAAATAATTAAAGAGAAAACAAAAAATGAGGAAATTATGTAAACTAAATATTGTCCAAATTGGACTACATTTTTAAGAGTGATTTGTGGATAATTAAACAAGGTCCACAAGAAAACGCTCTCGGAAATTATCATAAACATAATTCCTTTAAATTTCGAAAAAAGAAGCAATTTAGAATGTATATCATTTCTCGGATTTTTGAGATTTACAAAAAGGATCCTGAGGAATTTACAGGGCAAGAAGACAATCCTGGTGGCTTTGACGAAATTCATTATCGACAACTGGAGGACTTAACGCGAGGGCTAAGAAATTGAACGTCAATAAATAAATAATTATTGACTTTCGGACACTTAAAATAATTAAACGCATTAACTTGAATAACAAAATGCTTCTTAATTGACTTATTCCATTATTATTGTAATTATACAGTTTACTGGCCCGTGAACTAGGTATATTACTTATAGTTATTTGTTCATCAAATAGATGTATTCTTCTTGATAATGGATAATAAGATAAGATTTAAATAATAGTAAAAATCCAATAAAAACTCACCATATTTTTCGTTTTCGAGCATATCCTTAATATAGTGCATACATAAATAACTGAGAGAAATAAATTTTTGATTAAAACAAAAATTTCATTGATTGAAATATAACCAATTTCGACGAGAATATATATTTTGGAATACATAATGGATATAATCCAAATAAAATCAGATAAAAGAACGGACAAGAGGAAAGTATCGAAAATACTCATCAAATCGTCAGCTAATTCACAATTTTTTGCGTACATATCAATTAAAGTGCGTAAAAATTTGCGGTTTATCATATTGTTATTAAGAAATTGATTAATTTTAGAAAAGTAAAGTGATAAGAGAGAAATATAGGCGTTGATCATCAAGAAAAAGTACGTGTGAGAGTTGTTTAGCCAAATATAAAAGAAATAGCTCAGTATTTGTTAAACACGTAGTTGGGATAATAACACATTGTATATATCTGTTCCATTTGTATTAGAATGGCGAGGAATGTTAAGAATTTACAGTAAAAAGACACTGGATGATAATTGGTTTCGGAATACAAAGAGTTTTCACTTATATCATAAAATTTTATATACAGTGCTTTTAATGCTTGGGGTCCACAAATAATTACATAGAAAAGAGGCCATGTGGAAAACGTGTAAGCTAAATATTGTCCATAATGGACTAAATCATTAAGAGTCACTAATGCAAAATTAAACAAGCTCCAAAAGAAAAACGACTCCATAACAATCATCAACACAATTTTGATAAATTTCGAAAAGAGTAGTGATTTTGAATGTATGCCATTTTTCGGGTTTTTGAGATTCACTGAAAGAATTCCAAAGAATTTACAGGGCAGGAACACAATCCTCGTGGCTTTGACGAAACTCATTGTCATCAACTGGCTTGATGCGAGCTCTAATATAGTAAATTGTCCATCAATAAATAAATTACTTAGATTAATTAAATTTATTGGGTTTTTATGGAAACGTTTCCAAATCAATTTATTGGATTTTTAGAACAAGCTTGCCATGGTCTTTTTTTATATAATTATATAGAATATAACATGCGTTTGCTACGCAGACAATGCAGCACTCGTTACAGAAGATGATGATTCCCTCCAGCGCCTCCTGTATAAATTTAGCTGTGTTGCGCATAAATTCGGTCTCACTCTGTCAACCAAGAAGACCAAAACACTGACAATCTCTAAATCACCACTCCGATGCAAACTACAACTGTACGATACCATTGTCGAACAAGTCATGTCCTTCACATACCTTGGCATCCAAATGACCTCTCATCAAGACCTAGAAACAGAGGTAAGACATCAGGCAATAAGAGCCTCAAAAATATCGGGTTGCCTTAACAATGCAATCTGGTCAAATCAATATTTAAGAACGGAGGCCAAGGTACGAGTCTACAAAACCGTAGTACGTCCAATATTAACTTACGCAGCAGAGACAAGACCCGATACTGCAAAAACTTCTCAATTATTGGAAACGACTGAAATGAAGACATTACGAAGGATAATGAACGTGACCAGGCTCGATAGGATGAAGAGTGAAGATATTAGAGAAAAATGTGGAATACAAAAGGTGGGCGAATGGGTTAAAAGAAGAAGAGCGGAATGGTATGCGCATGTGAGAAGAATGCCAGAAGACCGACTGGTAAAGAAAGTGATGACAAACAAGCCGGTTGGAATAAGAAGTAGAGGTCGTCCTAAGAAGAGATGGTATGACGTTCTGGAAGAAACAAACCTATAGGTTTAAAAATAAGAAGAAGAAGAAGATATAGATACAAAGAAGAACTTGCACCAAAAAGCTACAACAACTATAGTCTACGGTGGACCCTTGTATCATGAAAAGAAGAAGAGCTTTCGGGATTGGGTCGGAGTTGAAGGTATCTGTGGATGCGTGTCTTGAATGATTGAAGGTTATCTGTTGCTGGGAAAACGGTCGAAGGAAGAGAGTTCGAGTCTCTAGATGTCATTTTTTTTACGTATTAACCTTAATTGGAATATCACGAACATTAAAAAAAAATTAGCCAAATCGGTCAAGGCATTTGAGAGATCTGCGCTTACAAAGAAACAGAAATTCATTTTTATTATATAGATATATTAGAAAATTATAATATGGTGTCATCTATTAAAATAGATGGAATGGAATATTTTAAATTATATGTCAAAGGGGTTGTTTTTCACCCCCTCGGGAAACCCGAGAGCCAGATGGCCCGGATTGTTGTTACTGGCACTCGGGTTCGATTCCCGAGGGGTGAAAAACAAACCCTCTGACATATAATTAAACATATTCCATTCCATCTGATTTAATAGATGACACCATATTATTATTTTCTCGTGAATTTGAATCTATTACCATCGGCAAATTGAAATCGTTCATGTTTATATATTATTCATATAATTTACTTTTTGTATTTTATGGGTTTGTCGTGGACATATTTGAAATGGGAAAATGATAAAATTATTTCCAAGATAGTGAGAAGATGATAAGCAAAAGTCGTGTGATACACACACTCCGGTTTATATCTAAATAATAATAATATCGAATAAACACTCACCATATTTGTAGTCTTCGAGCATACCCATAAAAAAATGCCCATAAAAATCATTGAAATAATTATATTTTCGATTAAATCGAAAATTTCATTTACTGAGATAAAACCAATTTCAACTAGATTATATATTTTTGAATACATAATCCACATAATCCAAAAGAATTCACTTAAAAGAGCAGGTAATAGGAAAATTTCAAAAATACTAATCAAATCGCCAGATATTTTACAATTTTTTATGTAAATTTCAATTAAAGCCCGTAAAAATTTTCGGTCTATCAAATTTTTATTAAGTAATTTATTAATTTCAGAAATATAAAGTGATAAAAGAAATATAGAGGTGATGATTAGAAAGAAAAAGTAATTGTAGGCCTGGTTAATCCAAACCTGGGTAAAAAACATCATCAACTTAAATAAACCGATGTTCGGTAAATGTTGAATCAAAACGTATGTTTGTTTCATTAGTATTAGAAATCCGACAAGTGTCAAGACTTTACAGAGAACAGACACCGAATGATAATTGGTTTCGGAATAGAAAAAATTTTCACTTATATCATAAAATTTTATATACAATTGTTTTACTGCTTGGGATTGATAAATAATTACATAGAAAAGAGACCATGTGGATAACGTGAACGCTAAATATTGTCCAAAATCGACTAAATCTTTAAGAGTGTCTATTGGATAATTAAACACGTTCCACAATAATACGCTCTCGGAAACAATCATCAACAAAATTCGTTAAATTTCGAAAAATAAGCGATTTTGAATGTATGTCATTTTTCGGGTTTTGAGATTTACTAAAAAGGATCCCGAAGAATTTGCAGGGCAGGAACACAATCCGGGTGGCTTGGACGAAACTCATTGTCGACAACCTAGTACTAAGAACTAAGTCTTTACTTAATAGTATGAAATAGTCCATCAATAAATAAATTATTATTATTTGACATCAACTACTTAAGGTAATTCAGTTAATTTTCTTGAGTGTGTAAGGATACTCACTTATTGAATTTAGAAGAATAATAAATGATTATAGAACAATTACTTATCGGGGCTTTTCAATGTTTTATGCTAGGCCTGTCCGCCGCATGCGGCCCAAATTGCGTGCGGATGGATGGATGTTTTCGTTTTTTTGGCCCACGATTTTTTCCACACCGTTGCACCGATTGAAATGAAATTGAAAACCTACCATTAGTTTAACAAACTGAAGCGCTGATTAGTTTTTGGTACATAACATTAGTACTTTATTTCAGTACTTTTTAGTTTTTCTAAATATATTGAAAATGACTTAACCAATTTTGATGAAATTTAATATCCTAATTAACTACTTTGGGGACCACAAAAAAGGCTAAATAAAGTTTTTAGTAAAATTATATTTTAAAGTACTTTACACTTTACTCTAGAGTAAGATAGTACTTTTTTTTTTAAATTCTTTTAAAATTTATTCATTTGAACGGTTTATATTAGATCATTTAAACTTGCTTAAGTAAGAGTGAAGGGGCTTCTCTCTGTGAAATGCTAAAAATTGGGGAGGAAACTGTATAAGTAACCAAAGCAACTGCGGTGTTTTCTCATTCGTTACCTTTGCTGAAGACATAGAGGAATCGACTTAAAATCAAAATTAGCGATTGATTCTCATCTAGTACTTGAGGAATAACCATTCTATATTGGATTTTTGACGTTTCGGTTTTTATTGGTAACTTTTTTATTGGTCAATTCGGACCTATACTGTCAACAACTGACCAAAATGAAGCAGGCGATAGACGAGAAGCGGCCAGAATCGGCCAATAGGAAGGGTGTTGTGTTCCATCAAGTGAACGCCAGGCCGCACACATCTTTAACGAGGCGCCAGAAGCTCCGAGAGCCTGGATGGGAGGTTATATCGCACCCACCTCAAAGCCCAGACCTGGTACGAAGCGATTATCACCTTTTCAAGCATTTGTAAAATTTTCTTGATGGTACAAAACTGGCCTCAAGAGAGGCTTGTGAAAATGAGCTGGTTACACCAATAGGGACAAGGACCTCTTCAATCGCGGAATTATGAGATTGCCTTCAAAAAGGACAAAAGTTATCGAACAAAACAGCGCATATTTGATTTAAATCGGAAAATCCTAACTTGGTTAATTTTATCGTCGAAATAAAGAGAAAAAATGCTCAGAACTTTTTACTTCACCTATTATTTTTAAACAAACCTTTGATCGTCTCGAGACGTTGACCGCCAGGGGCACCCGCCCTGACACCAACAAGCTACAGAGGGATGCCTTCTGAAGCTTGTTAAAATATATAGTATATACTAGCGCCTTCGGCGGCCCTCTTACTAGCCAATGAGCTCGTCCCCTGGACCTCCACGCCGAAACCCAGTCAGCACCCCCACCACCCCAATGTACAGACAAAACCTTAATTATATATATATATATATATATATTTCATTTAAATTAGTAACCATGACGACCCCTGGACCCCCCCCCCCCCAAAAAAAAAAAAAACCCCACCCAGCACCCCCACCCACACCGCCTTCCATACCCTATCTCACTGCTAGAGAATTCCAGGGAACTCTAACGCTCAAACAGAACAGAAAACTCTGCCTCATCTCCCGACAGCGTCTCCGGGTCTTTTTGGGTTACCCCAATGTACAGACAAAACCTTAATTTTATATATATTGATAATTTCATTTAAATTGGTAACCATAACGACTGTTTTTGTTGGGGGACGGACATAAGTACATACATACAGAGATAGATAGGTACATACAGAGGCAGGCACAAATGCGCTTTAGTAGTATAGGATATTATACATAGGTATACCATATATCAAGTGTTGTCTGTTTGAAGGCGCATGAGTCCTTTCGATCTCTCTCTTGTGGTCATAAGTCCGCTCGCTTATGCAAAGAGAGGGGACCCTCTGCTCAATTTCAAACTAGATTATTTCGAGATTGAGACAGCGAGCTATTTCCGTTATGGTTTAGGGCACTAGACCCTTACAATATATTCATAACATTTACATTTGTTTATTAGGTGTTTGTCGAGGACGTATTTAAAACGGGAAATTAATAAAATTATTTCAAAGATAACTAGATGATAAGCGAAAGAGGTATGATATACATACTCCGGTTTATATCTAAATAATAATGATATCGAATAAACACTCACCATATTTTTAGCCTTCGAGCATGCCCATAAAAAAATAAATGTAAATATCATTGAAAGAAATATATCTTCGATTAATTCAAAAATTTCATTTACTGAGATAAAACCAATTTCAACTAAATTATATATTTTTGAAAACGTAACCCATATGAGCCAAAAAATTCACTCGAAATACCAGGTAAGAGAAAAATACCGAAAATAATATTCAAATCCTCAGCTAATTCACAATTTTTTGTGTAAATGACAATTAAAGCCCGTAGAAATTTTCGGCATATAAAATTTTTTTTAAGAAATTGATTAATTTCAGAAATATAAAGTGATAACAGAAATATATATATGTTGATTAGAAAGAAAAAGTAATTGTAAGCCTGGTTTATCCAAACATGAAGTAAGAATATCACCAGTTTAAATAACCCTATGTTCGGTAAATTTTTAAACAAATATATTGTTTTCATTAGTAATAGAAAGGCGATAAATGTTAAGAATTTACAGAGAACAAATACCGAATGATAATTGGTTTCGGAATAGAAAGGATTTTGACTTAAATCATAAAATTTTATATACAGTTGTTTTAATGCCTGGGATCGAAAAATAGTTATATAGAAAAGAGAACATGTGGGTAACGTGAACGCTAAATATTGTCCAAAACTGACTAAATCTTTAAGAGTGTCTATTGGATAATTAAACAATGCCCAAGAATAAAACGCCCTCGCTAAATATCAACAACACAATTCCGTTAAATTTCCAAAAAAGAAGCGATTTAGAATGCGAGACATTTTTCGGGTTTTTGTGATTCACTAAAAAGAATCCGAAGAATTTGCAGGGCAGGAACACAATCCGGGTGGCTTGGACGAAACTCATTATCGAAAAGTGGAATTTTCGAGGTGTGCTCGAATAAATTGTTCGTCAATAAATAAATAATGTAATAAGTGGACGTCGTCTACTTAAAGTAATTAAATTAATTGCCTTCAATTTATGATGAAAGGCTTCTTAATGAAATTAAAAAATAATCATAGAACAATTACTTAACAAGACTTTTTAAGGTTTCGAAATGAACTTTGAGAACGCCCTTTTGTACACCCTCCATTTTATACCCCCTAATATCTCGTAGTTTCTTCTTCAATTTGCTTTAAATTTAGGGTTTTTTAATTATACAAATATGGGATGTGGCCATACTACCATAGATACCCGGGAGATAGGTGTCGTTAAATTTCCAAATAAGCTGACGTGTTCTGATGTGGCCATACACTTAAATTTACCATACAACCTTGCTTCTAAAATTATTTATTATCATGTAGGGGGGTTAGTTTTCACATTTTTATACTTCTGGGGTCCCCTTGATTATGTATACAAAATTTAGTTGAGTTTGGTAAATGGGCAAGATTTTCATTTTTTGACCCCCCCTCCATTGTTTTTTCATTTTTATACTTCTGGGGTCCCACTGATTATGTATACAAAATTTGGTTGAGTTTGGTAAATGGCCAAGATTTTCATTTTTTGACCCTATACCACCCCCCCCCCCATTTTGGGCGGTTAGTTTTTGCATTTTTAGACTTCTGGGGTTCCACTGATTATGTATACAAAATTTGGTTTAGTTTGTTCAAACGGCCTAGATTGTCAATTTTTAACTCCCCTCCACCCCCTTAATTTTTGGTCGATATGCACCAAAAATCTAATCAGCTCTTAATCTCAATGAACCAAAACTACGTGTGAAATTTGGTTTCGATATTCACACTAGTTTTTGAGCTAGCTCGTCCACAAAAATTTGATAACGCACAGACTAACTAACGGACAACCAACCAGACAACCAGACAGACAAAACGATTATTATCTCGAAAAATATAATTTTTTCGATGTTCACTTATTAGGGCTTTTTTGTAGAGCGAAATACCATGGTTTCGCTCAATTTTTTTAATCAAAATAGTTTCAGCCGTTTTTGAGATATTTTGAAAAAAGAAGTAAAAAAACACTTTTTTCATGCACGATTAGAATACTTGACCATACCCTGTATGGCAAAGTAAAAAGAAGCGATTTTGTATGTATGTCCTTCTCGGGTTTTTGAGATTCACTAAAAGGATCCTGAAGAATTCTAGCAGGATCACAACATGGGTCATTATCGACAACTGTAGGGTTCAAAGTGAGCTCTAATAAATTATTATGTTTCAATAATTTTATTGATTACATATTCAAATGTAATTAAATTTATTGCCTTGTGATACAAAACGTTTTCAAATCAAGTATATTTGCGGCAAATTTGAAATATAATCGTAATTTGGACTCAAATTTCGAAATGAAAGAGTCCAATTGATTTTAAATTAAGAAACATTGATAATATTGATAATTATTACCCCCTCCCTTCACTACTCAAAAATTAAATATTCAATTCGCTTTTCTTTGCGCACAGAAAAAGATATCAATCACATCTTATTTGATTTATATATTATTTGTTTATTTTTTAATAATTTGCCACTTTTTTATAATTTTTTAAAAATCTAAATTTTGTTATTCTTATTTTTTGATTTTTAGAAAATTAAACGACTTAGGACACGCATGCCCATATGAGTTTCTAATTGCAATACTGGAGCAGCCTGTCATACAAACAACACCTGATCTCTTTTAAATATTTGGAGCCTTATATCGATTATCGATCCCAAATTTAAAAAAAATGATATAATATAATTCTCCTCCTCACACGATACCACTTATTTAAATAAATCTACATATTTCCACACAAAAAATATCACAATGCTGTAGATTATAGAAAAAAAATACTTCCAGATTCATATCTAGAGCCTCATTTCTGTAGCTGTGTCAGGACGAAAACGAGACGAAACTTTTAAGAGACTATGTATTTTCGGGAGTTTACAGGTATACATTTGGAGTGTGGTTTTTTAAGAGGAATAAAATTTTTGGACCGAGACGCCGCCCGCCAGGGCACAGCTTCTGGAGGGCCGAGCTTCGAGGGCGTGCCGAAGGCACGCACGAAAAGCTCGTATCTATATAGTAGACTGTGGGAAGATGCCCTAGTTTTTATATAAAAAAGGGCATTGGTTTCATTTTTAATCAACCATTTTATTAACAATATTTGTACTTTTGTAATTAATAAAAAATCAGTTAGGCTTTGAAAAACTATTTTTACTTTACCATACAGGGTATGGTCAAGTATTGTAATCGTGCATGAAAAAAGTGTTGGGCGGGGGTCGAAGGTATCTGTGGATACGGGTCTTAAATAGCTGAAGGTTATAAGTTGTAGAATATTGTTACTGCCACTGAGAGATAAGACAGAGGGGAGTGACATTTTATACTTTCTTCATTGACTTTTCAAAACTCTGAAGATGAGGAAGAAAACATCCGAAACGTCGCCCTAAAAAAAAATAAAGAGAGGAAAAAGGCTTTTTCTAATTAAAATGACTTCTTCTTCTTATTCTTCTATATAGGTGTGAACACCTCTTTCTCCAATATATTATAATCAGTCATCAGGGTCATAACTCTCTTTCCATCGTTTTTTTGGTCTTCCACGTCTTCTGACCCCCTCGAGACGGTTCTCCACCTTTGTCGTGGTGGGGAGGCTTGTGTGCTCATGTGATTCCTAGGGCCATGCCGGCGGTAGCGTAGCTACTGGTAGGGCCTCCCAAGCCGGACGGGCCGAGGATGAGATGGAGCCAGACTAAGCGAGAACCACTGGTCTTCCAGGTTGGGAGTTTTATGTAGGGCTTGCACCCGCATATCTAAAAGAAAACCTGACGCTCACAGAACCAATAGAAAGAATGACTTCTTATTAGATATAATTTCACTCTTTTTGAATCTGGGCAACGTCACCCAAATCCTTCAATATCAACTTACCAGTGCGTCTCCGGAAACTATTTCAAACGTATAATAGATGAATACCGATATTAGTTGCTTTAAAAAATTACTATATAAAATCAAAAGAGTGGTCCACTTCCTCAGCCAAATGCCCGTATTTCACTCTTATGGAATTCAGGTTCGATTCCCAAAGGGCTGAAACAACCCTTCTCTCATAATAAAAATAATCCTTAACATCTCGGATCTAGTAGATTTTTTTATGAAATTGTGGTGAGAAGGAACCACACCAAAAAGGTGAATCCCCTAAAGGCATGAGTTTGCCTCTCCATCACAAAAAGAAGAAGAGATTTTATGGACTAGTTAGGAGCTGAAGGTATCTGGGAGCGCGGGTATTAAACAGCTGAAGGTTATAAGTCGCAGGAAAGACGGTGGCTGGAAGCGAGTTCAAGTGTCTGGAGGTCATAGGGATAAAAAAGTTGGAGAAAGCGCTTGTTCGAATATTATCCAATTTGACAGCAAAGGGTTTGAAAACCGCGTGTTTCGTTCAAAGGGGCTTTATGGGGGATAATTGATTTCAGTTCCACTGAACAAACACCAGGATAGTACAGGGAAAGAGCAGAAGCTGTACGATGAGCCAGGGAGTCGAGTGAGTTGACCATCTCTCTTGATATTCTAATGTAAGTTTACAATGTGAAGGGTCTTTGTTGGTATTGCTCATAGAGAGAGGTAATTAGTAACATTCATTGGAGCCTAAATTCGACTTTATTTGGAAACAACCATTAGGGCAATCACGAGAATTCATTACTAAATATTATTTAGCAAAAGATTTTATAGAAAATAGTTTAGAAGGTCAAATAATCAATTCAATCAAACCCATTTGTCTGATTATGTCGGTGGGTTCTTGGTAATGTAAATTTTGAAAAAATTTTGTGAAGCCTACCTAGTATTTTATTTTAAATTTTAAAAAAATTCTAAGTTTTTCAAAATGTTCTTTACTTTATTCCAGCTTATATCTAAAGACAAATAAAATCAAATAAACACTTACCATATTTTTAGTTTTCGAGCATACCCATAATAAAGGGCATGTAAAAATCATTGAAATAATTATATTTCCGATTAATTCGAAAATTTCATTCACAGAGATAAAACCAATTTCAACTAAATTATATATTTTTGAATACGTAACCCACATGATCCAAAAAAATTGACTCAAAAGTGTAAGTAAGAGGAAGACATCAAAAA
This sequence comes from Forficula auricularia, assembly GCA_024734495.1. Lineage (NCBI taxonomy): Eukaryota > Metazoa > Arthropoda > Insecta > Dermaptera > Forficulidae > Forficula > Forficula auricularia. The sequence continues at coordinate 2,614,170 of JALMQS010000058.1, forward strand.
TACTATTCAAATCCTCAGCTAATTCACGACTTTTTGTGTGAATGTCTATTAAAGTACGCAGAAATTTTCGCTTAATAAAATTTTTATCAAGAAATTGATTAATTTCAGAAATATATAGTGATATGAGTAATATATATGTGTCAATTAGAAATAAAAAATAATTGTATGCTAAGCTTATCCAAATATTAACTAAAAAACTCAGCAACTTATATAACTCAATGTTCGCTAGATTTGGAAACGTTGTACTTATTTGTTCTATTTGTATTAGTATGGAGAGAAATGTTACGAATTTACAGAAAAAAGACACTGGATGATAATTGGTTTCGGAAAAGAAAGAATTTTCACTTAAATCATAAAATTTTATATACAATTGTTTTAATGCCTGGGATCGATAAATAGTGACATATACAAGAGGCCATGTGGAAAACATGAAGGATGAATATTGTCCAAATTGGACTAAATCTTTAAGAGTGGCTATTGGATAATTAAAAAAGGTCCACAGTGAAATTCCCTGAGTAACTATCATCCACATGATTCCGTTAAATTTCCAGAAAAGAAGCGATTTAGAATGTAGTATGTCATTTCTCGGATTTTTGAAATTTACTAAAAGTATCCCGAGGAATTTGCAGGGCATTAAGACAATCCGAGTGGCTTTGAGGAAACTCATTATCGACAACTGGAGAGCTTGACGCGAGCTCTAATACAATGTCCGTCAATAAATAGTATTATTGACTGCTTAAATTAATTAAATTGATTGCCTTATGAGGCTTTCAAATTAATTTACACATTATTTAGAATAATTTTCCAATGTCCAAGAGAGGTCGATAATAAAGTGTCAGTGGAACATGAATTCAATTTAGATAGCTTAAAGAATTATGGAATCACGAGAATCCATTCCTAGATATAATTTAATAGTTTAATCACATGAAGAATAGTTCAGTAAGCCTAATGAGTGAATGAACTGAAATTACATTTACAACGTAAATACCGAACAAGAAACCTCTATCATACCTATATAAAATCGGAAAATAGAAATTCCCGAAAGCTTTATTTTGAAAATAGCCTCTAAAATAAATACTTCATGAACGCCACCTACAGTCAAAATAATAAAACAAGTATAAATTTCAATTCTTAACTGGCCCACCCTGAAAAATTTCTTAACCTAACCACATGAAAAGATTTTAACCTTTCATTCATAAATTAATTCCTGTGAATACATTGTAATAGACTGATGAAGAGGGCAAAGCCCTCAAAACTATAGTCTCGTTATAAATAAATAAAATTTATAATTCCAGCAGAAGACACACTCTTTTATTACCTCATTCAATATATAAAAATTCTGCTACTCTCGGCAAAAAAACTTTCAATTTTATATAAATCTCTCATATTGACTATATAGACCGAGAGCTACTGTCCATTTTTGAAGATGATTCAAAACCCAAATAACATATCCCATACTGAAGTGTGATCACACACACACACACAAAATTTTTACTCGCCAAATCGAGTCGTTTTTAGAGGTAATCGACCCCTGAAGATGTCAAAAATACTGTAAAATTACCTCATTGATTATAACTCCTAAACTGTTTACTCTACGGCAAATTCCATTAGAAGCAAAATTGTAGAGGATGTAATTTTTGACATTTTTCTTTAAAAAAATTTGAAAATAACCACCCAAAATGGGGGTAAAAAATCAAAATTCTAGCCCTTTCGACGAAACTCAACCAAATTTTGTATACATATTCTGGGGACCCCCAGAAGGTTAGAAATGAAAAAACTAACCACCCAAAATGGGGAGAGGGTCAAAAATGAAGGACCTAGATTTTCATCTTTTGAAACTCCCCCCCCCCATTTTAGATGGTTAGTTTGTGTATTTCTAGCCCCTCTAGGGGGTTCACAGAATATGTAAACAAAATTTGGTTGAGTTTCAGTCGAAAGGGCTAGAATTTTCATTTTTGACCATCCTCCCCATTTTGGGTGATTATTTTCAAATTTTTCCAAACAAAAATGTCAAATATTACATCCTCTAGAATTTTCCTTCTAATAGAATTTGCCGTAGAGTAAGCAGTTTAGGAGCTATATGTATTCATAGGGTATTTTTGACATCTTCAGGGATCGATTATCCCTAAAAGTGTCTCGATTTGGCTAGCAATAATTTGACTTTCCGGGTATGTGATGATCACACTATAGTATGGGATATGTCATTTTGTTTTTGAAATCAGCTTCCAAAATGGTCAGCAGTTCTTAGACTAATAGGGACAGACTCATTTATAATAAAATTTAGGGAAATCGATGTTGATTTATAGTGAAACATTATAAAAATTATATTAGGCTGGAGTTGGTGGTGTTTCGCAAAGAGTATATATCACCACCAACTAACCTAATATCATTTTTTAATATTCTCTATCTGGATAGCGAGCGGCAGTTTACCGCTCCTATAGGTCTAAATCGGTTATTTAGATAATATCATCAGCAACGGCGGCATATTCATTTAGGCAAATCAGCAGTTTTGTATTTTCCATAAGGGCCCGTGGGGTACGATCCCAGGGCCCCCGTCCTGATGAAGGGTCTCGAAATGACGTCGGCGTAGTTTAACTTGCAGGTAACAATTTTGTAGTCATCTTAACGTCTGGATGCAATTGCTTGCGGGAGTAGATTTACGTTAACTTACCGTTAGCTTGGTTACCAAATCAGATGAGAAACTATACCTTCTAGTCACTTAGGGCCAGTTGTATGTCGGTTGGTAAACTCTTTTTAAACGTTGGCTGATTCCATTTACCCTTTGCCAACGTTTAAAAGAGTTTACCAACCGACATACAACTTGTCCTTATAGACAGTGTCGTATGACGGGGATTCCCCGGATGTCTCAAACTTAAACGATTCGTTTTGTTTATTTGCTTATTTGTTTAAAATTATTAGATATCTTATAAAATTGTTTTTGCGTAGTTTTCTAGTCTCGTTTAATTATGTCGAAAAGAACATATTGAAGTGCTAAAAAAGAAATAAAAATTGCAGCTCAAAAAGAAAATATAATAAAACTTAAACTAACACCATTTTTACTTTACCATACAGGATATGGTCAAATATGGTCAAGTATTGTAATGAAAAAAGTGGGTTTTTTCCTTCTTTTTCGAAATATCTAAAAAACGGCTGAAACTACTTTGATTAAGAAAATTGAGCTAAACCATGGCATTTCGGTCTACAAAAAAGCCCCAATAAGTGAACATCGAAAAAATTATATTTTTCGAGATAATAATTGTTTTGTCAAAATGTCTGTTAGCTAGTTAGTATGTGCGTTACCAAATTTGTGGACGAGCTAGCTCAAAAACTAGTGTGAATATCAAAACCAAATTTCACATGGAGTTTTGGTCCATTGAGATTGAGAGCTGATTAGATTTTGGTGCATATCGACACAAAATGAAGGGGGTGGAGGGGGTTAAAAATTAAAAATCTAAGCCATGAACAAACTCAACCAAATTTTGTATACATAATCAGAGGGACTCCAGAAGTCTAAAAATGCAAAAACTAAACGCTCAAAATGGGGGAAAGGGGGGTGCAGAGTTTTGTATACATAATCAGTGCGACCCCAGAAGTCTAAAAATGCTAAGACTAACCCCACTCCCCTACATGATTATAAATAATTTTATTAAATATAAGTGATGGGAAAGGTTGTATAGTAAAGTCAAGTGGATGGCCACATCAGAACACGACAGCTTATTTAAACTTAAAGAAACTAACAGGAAGAATAAAATTCTTCGACCTCATCATCTTATGATGCGTTTAAATCTCAAACGAGGTCCACGTTTGACATAGAAGATAAAATTAATCATGAAAAAATGGAGTAAATTCATTACTAGGCGGGCGAAATCTCTTGGGAATACCGAGTAAAGCTTAAATTGAATTCTTAAATACTAAAATAAAAATTATTTGATTTTTTAAAAATTGAGTTAATGATCATTATTTTTACAATAAATATTTAGAGCCTAAAGATGCAACCCGCAATACTGATCGTTCCTTTCGAATGCATACTTGCCACTCGCAGGCGTCACCGTGTTTTCCATAATGTCAATGACTACTATACATTATAAATAAACACTTAACAAATACTATGATATTAGCGGATAATAAATTATTTAATATTATATTAACGATTGTGGAAATAAGTATTCATTTAACATGTCTGTGAATTCATTAATTATAGCGATTTTTCCTTTTAAGAATAAAGTACCTGGAGGCACCGAGCGATGCACGGTAACCCCTGACCACCCAAACCATACACCTCGCCCCCACCACTGCACCCTTATTCCGCCCCACCCCAACTGCACCTCCCACCCCCGAATCCCCCACAACTGCACCCCACATCCATCCCCACACCCCACCCAGTTTTTGCACTTCTATCTTTCTAGTGCTCCACATATTATGTGTATATTTGTTTACTCGTACACCAATTTGACCACATTCCTTCATATTGATAAACATTATAAAAAAATTAAATAGGAAAATTATTAATTATTTATTATTATTAATTGCCCGGAGAAAATAGAATTGAATAATTAATTTTAATTAGAAGAGTGGAGGGGGGGGGAGGCCAAGGAATAATTATTAATATATTTAATGTTTCGGGATTTAAAATTAATTGTTGTCTTTCTTTCAGCTTAATTCAATTATACATATTATTTCAAATTTGCCTCGCCGCAATTTATTGAATGAATTCTATTTATTAAATACACAGCTATATATAATATATTCAATTATTTCCACACTTATAATAAAGTCTAATTCAAAAATATTCATTTTAGTAAAAGTAAAAAGCAAAGATTCTTAAAATAGTTCTATACTCCAGTGGTAAAGTGTGTGCCTCTGATGCAAGAGGTTTCAGGTTCTAATCTGACATCCGGCGAGTCATTTTTTTTTTATTGAAATTTTCATTTATCAATAATTACTTTAATTAAGAAAAAAATCAATTAAGATGAATTTTGATAAGGTCCAGACATAGCCAGATCGTTTTTTCATCCTCAAAACTTGTTAATAGATTTTGTTTCATCAAAATCGGTAGGGCCGTTTTCAAAATAGAACCAAGATACAAATATATAAATAAATAAATATATGTATAAATAAATAAATATACAATTTTTGCTCGTTTAATAAGAGTAGATAAGCTGACGTGTTCTGATGTGGCCATCCAATTGACTTTACCTTACAACCTGGCACTTCCTTATATTTAATATTTAATAAAATTATTTATATTCATGTAGGGGGGGGGGTTAGTTTTTGCATTTTTAGACTCCTGGGGGGCCCACTGATTATGTATACAAAATTTGGTTGAGCTTGGAACAAGGGCCTATATTTTCATTTTTTGATCATACACCACCCCCACCCCCATTTCGGGCGGTTAGTTTTTGCATTTTTAGACTTCTGGGGGTCCCAATGATTATGTATACAAAATTTGGTTGAGTTTGGTAAATGGTCAACATTTTCATTATTAGATCCCCCCCCCTCTTTGGGCAGTTAGTTTTTGCATTTTTAGACTTCTGGTGGTCCACTGATTATATTATAACACTGGTAAGAAGAGTTTCTTAATTATAATTAAATATGTATGTAACATTTCCGATATCCCGTATAGTGCAATGTATAAGAGTCTGAAAAACTCTATCTTTGGAATTTAATATCTCCGAAACTATTTGTTCATAAATTTTGTTTTGACACCAATCGATGGAGAACTATTTAAATAATAATCTATCTAAATTTCAAAAAAATTCTAAGAAAACCCATATGGTGAAAAAAACTCCTTAATTAAAATTATATCTGTAGGTAAACTGGCATTATGGGCAAGCCTGATCCATTCCTCTAGAAGAAATCAACAAGATGATCATTCTTTTTTAACCGACTTCAAAAAAGGAGGAGGTTCTCTATAGGACTGAATTTTTTTTCTTTTTTTTTGTGTCTATGTTACCTCATATCTCCGCCAATTGTGAACCGATTTTGAAAATTTTTTTGCATTGGGTTCAGTCTAGCTTCCGATTGGTCCCATTTTTTTTTATTGGTATTAGACCATTTTTGTTAGGTTTGTTCAAGCCTAACTTCTTTGTTTATGAACAGATTTCGATGATTCTTTTTTTATTGGAAAAGGGGTATTTTAGGGATGGTGCTATATTAATTTGGCCAAGTTCTGATTATATGATCACTATTAATAACATCACTAAAAAGAGAAAAATAAAAATAATTTTTAAGAAAAAATTAAACCGAATTCAAAAAATTAAATGCAACTAATAAAATACACTAAAAGGTATAAAATAATTATTATCTTATTTAATTACAACTAAACGACGAAATTTTAACATGAAATTACTTTTTGATGTCGGTACCAAACAAACTATACTATAAGCGAGCATACCCTCCAAACGTACCAAGTAAGATCCGTCGAGTGCGATTCATAAAAGGTATATGTTTGGCACCGACTTCAAAAAGTAATTTCACGTTAATATTTCGTCGTTTAGTTGTAACTAAATAAGATAATAGTTATTTTATATCTTTTAGTATATTTTATTTGTTGCATTTAATTTTTTGAAGTCGGTTTTATTTTTTTCTTAAAAATTATTTTTTTGGCAAAGCGATGGAGCCAGGAATCAGCGAAAGTATCCCGGGGCTATCCGAAAAGAAATTTTCAAAATGTCTCAGTCCAGGACAAGGCACTCGAAATTGACCATTCAAGTCCGAACCCCACAGATCGCCATGGAGAGCTCTAATGAAATAATGGCAGTTTTCAATTGTCAAAAGTACTTTTAAAATTCATATTCAACTGCAGCGAGATAATTTCAAAGAAGGGGAGAACACACCACTTTATATTTAAATAATGTTAATATCCAATTAAAACTCACCATATTTTTAGGTTTCGAGCATATCCATATTAAAACACCTATAGCAATAACTGAGACAAAAATACTTTTGATAAAATCAAAAATTTCATTAGCTGAAATAAAACCGATTTCAACCAAAATATATATTTTCGAATACATAATAACCATGATCCAAAAAAAATGAGCTACAAGAAGAAACAAAAGGAAAATATCGAAAATACTAATCAAATCGTTGCTTAATTCAAAAATTTTTGTGTAAATGTCAATAAGTATGCGTAGTAATTTTCGATGTATAAAATTATTATTAAGAAATGTATTAATTTCAGAAAGATAAAGTGATAAGAGAAATATATAGGTGATGATTAGTAAGCTAAAGTAAACATGAACGTTGTTTATCCAAACAGGAAAGGAAGTCAGTAACAGATATAACCCGCTGTTCACATAATACGGAAACATCGAGAATATTTGTTCTATTTGTATTAGAAAGGCGAGAAATGTTAAGAATTTACAGAATACAGACACCGAATGATAATTGGTTTCGGAATAGAAAGAATTTTCACTTAAATCATAAAATTTTATATACAGTTCTTTCAAAGCCTGGGATCGACAAATAGTGATATAGAAAATACACCATGTGGTAAACATGAAGGATAAATATTGTCCAAATTCGACTAAATCTTTAAGAGTGACTAGGGGATAATAGAACAAGTTCCACAAGAAAAAGCCCATGGTAACTATCATTAGCAAAATTCCGTTAAATTTCCAAAAAAGAAGCGATTTAGAATGCGAGTCATTTTTCGGGTTTTTGAGATTCACTAAAAGTAACCCGAAGAATTTGCAGGGCAGGAACACAATCCGAGTGGCTTTGTTGAAACTCATTATCGTCAACTGGCGGGCCTTAGTTGAGGTCTAGGAAATTGTCCATCAATAATAATAATTATTATTGGAGGTCGACTACTTAAAGTAATTGAATTAATTTCTTTGAGTGTGAGACGAAATGCTTTTATTGGAATTAAAATATTATTATAGGAGAATTATTATCAAGAGTTTTTACTATTCTGAATCAACTTTAAGACCAGATATGTTTCTCGCCTAATTATTCTAAAATTTTTTTTGAGTTTTTTTCAGTGCTAAATATTAATTTTCTTTATTTAATATAATTAAGAGACCGGAAAGATATTACTTCAACATGCTTAGAGTTTTTTTAACTAGATTATATTTTTGATAAATTAATTTACATTTATTTCTGCGAGTCATTTCTGCCAATTTCACATACATTGCTATACAATTGGCGACGCTGCTCATATCATCCTTACACAAAAGAACAGGTCGGCATTCAGACAAGCCAAAAGTCATCGCCACATCTTACTTAGATTTGGAGCAAGAAGAGAGAGCCCGAAACGTCTGATCAGATTGTACTCGGCTCACAAGAACACATCAAGATACACTTACACATTTCATGAATAAATGTATAATAAAGCGCAATTTATCTTTATATTGGCTGTTCTTAAATTTTTTTTCTAATATTAACTATCAGGAACTCCTCATCCTGATCTGAGAAATACACCATTCATTTTTCTTCATCTTCCAGAACGTCATTCAGAATAGACTAAATTGAGTTAGCTTTTATATTTTACCAAATTCGTAGCAGATCTCCTTTATATAATCTAATACTATTATAAAGCAGTAAGCGTTTTGTTGGTTTGCCCGGTTTCGCCCATTTATGGCTCCACTCCCTGTATACTCTATTCCGGAAGCTTCTAGATACTTCGGGAAAATTCTGGAATGTTCAACAAGGACAGTCGTTCACAAGACTTGGATGATGAGAGTTCTTCACCAGGCTAGGGTGGGCAATATAAAAATATTATATTTTGAATGGTTCTGGATATAAGATAAACCCGGAGATGGTCTGCTCCATTTGTAATAAATATGAAAATGAAAATTTATTTCATATTTTAAATGAATGCCCGATATACACTGCGTTGAGGGAAGTTTATTTAAGGGATTCTATTGAGAATGCTGAAGATTTTTGGGATATTTTAGGCCTTTGAGCTTACAAAAGTTGAGAAACTTATACAATTTTATTGATGGTGCTTTACGTCTCCGTTCATTTATTATAAATGAATGAAGGGGGAAGGGGGGAATGGTTTATTGTTATATTTGTTCACAACTCTGTATATTTGTACTTAATTCTTGTATTGAATTTTACAAATTCTATATATACAATAAATAAATAAATAAATAAAACAGTCGTTCACAAGAATTTGAGACTGCAGCTGGTAATTTAATAAAATATTTTTCTTCATACAAATTCATTTATCCCCCCCCCCCTAGAGAATACCTAAACCCCACCGCCTTGCAATCTATTTTATGGTAGTGTATTGGTTTATAAGTTAATCCAGCCTTAATCTAAGTAAAAGAACTTGATCCCAAGAACGGGGTAGACTTGTACTTATAATATATTGGTTTATTTTGGCAATTAATTTTAAAATCAGTTTCGAACCATTTCACTGTGCCTAAGAAATATATAAGTTTCGGGAATACGTACGTATATGTGATGATAATAGTGATTTTTATACCTCGCTGATATTTTAGTGCTTAAAATCTTGGAGAATCTTCATTATTTTGATTAAATATGTCTTAGATACTAGCTTCAAGGCCCGCCAAAGGCGGGCTTTCATACTAGGGGGCTTTGCCCCTGGACCCCCACGTGGCTGCTTTATTGATGTTTTATTAGTAACAGAGATTAAATATAATTGTTTTATTATAAAGTCTTAAATAGATATAATTTGAGATTCTATTTAACTGTAATATACACCCATAACAAATAAGATTAAACAAATATTTAAAACTTATTAAAAATTCACTTGTTATCATTAAGGGGAAAATAAAAAAAAGTTATATTATATGTAGGTATTATTATAGATAAGAAGACTTGAAAATTACAATTATTATTCATTTTGCTAGACACAAAAGTATATACAATCTATTTATAAAAAATTCTCTTATTCTCAAGCTTGAGTAAATCTTTGTTGCATTATTAAATTCTTCTTCAACGATAATGTGGTTAGAACTCTATTATCTATGCTATTAAGAATGAATGACATTCAAAAATCTGACAAACAAGGCCGCCAACACATGTTTAGTTTGCTAGTTTATTTATTTTATTGTTTGGCAAGCTATGTTGGCTAACCTGAATTTTTTTTAGTTTTTCCTGGATTTTCCAATTTTCGGGGCAACTTTTCCAATTTTTTTTTACGTATTAACCTGAATTGGACTATTACGAACATTATATAAAAAAATTAGCCAAATCGGTACAGGCATTTGAGAGATCTACGCTTACAAAGAAAAAGAAATTCATTTTTATTATATAGATTATAGAATAATTCCTTATTGGAAATGTTAAGTGTTCTTAAAATTGATACAGTAAAACCTCGTTTATCCAGCTTCCATTTATCCAGAACGGATTTGTAGACATTTTTATTTTAATAAATGTTCACATAGATAATAATTTTTAACTCTGATAGCAAGAATGTAATTATAATTTTAGCAAAAGTTCTATTTTTTAAACAATTCTATGTAATTTTGATATAAACATGATTTTTTTTATCATAATAAATTCAAATTCGCTTATTTGAAGATTTGTTTTGTTTTTATTGCCCATATATCCGTATTTTCAATTATCCTGTTTAATTAATAAAGTAAAGGGTGCGTAGTTTCACAGTGAATTCACTGTGAAACTACACACCCTTACTTTATTAATTAATATCATGTTTCACCTAAAACCTACACCACTTTATCTAAGAAAAAAAAAAAATTATCCTGTTTGCCTTTGGTCCCAGTTAGTCTGGATAAACGAGGTTCTAATGTATTTAAATTCAGCGAAATAATTTTAAAGTAAAGAAATAAGTCCAGTTTGCGTTGTTCGCCTCAGTGTATATTTAAATAATTATAATATCTAATAAGTACTCACCATATTTTTTGCTTTCGAGCATATCCATAATAAAACGCCTATAGAAATAACAAAGAGAAATATACTTTTGATAAAATCAAAAATTTCATTAGCTGAAATAAAACCAATTTCAACCAAATAATATATTTTTGAATACATAATCCACATAATCCAAAAAAATTGACTTAGAAGAAGAAACAAGAGGTAAATATCGAAAATATTAATCAAATCGTCACTTAATTGAAAAATTTTTGTGTAAATTCCAATAAGTATGCGTAGTAATTTTCGGTGTATGAAATTATTGTTAAGAAATGTATTAATTTCAGAAAGATAAAGTGATAAGAGAAATATATAGGTGGTGATTAGAAAGGTCAAGTAAAAGTGAACGTTGTGTATCCAAATAGCAATGAAAATGGTCAGTAACTTATATAACCCGCTGTTCACATAAAATGGAAACATGAAAAATATTTGTTCTATTTGCATTAGAAAGGCGAAAAATGTTAAGAATTTACAGAAAACAGACACCGAATGATAATTGGTTTCGGAATAGAAAGAATTTTCACTTAAATCATAAAATTTTATATACAGTTGTTTCAAAGCCTGGGGTCGACAAATAGTGATATAGAAAATAGACAATGTGCTAAACATGAAGGATAACATTTGTCCAAATTCGACTAAATCTTTAAGAGTGACTAGGGAATAATCAACAAAAACCCACAAGATATATCCCATGGTAACTATCATTAACAAAATTTCGTTAAATTTCCAAAAAAGAAGCGATTTAGAATGCGAGTCATCTTTTGGGTTTTCGAAATTCACTAAAAGGATCCCGAAGAATTTGCAGGGCAGGAACACAATCCGAGTGGCTTTGATGAAACTCATTATCGTCAACTGACGGGCCTTATTTGAGGTCTAGGAAATTGTCCATCAATAATAACAATTATTATTGGAGGTCGACTACTTAAAGTAATTGAATTAATTTCCTTGAGTGTGAGCCGAAATGCTTTTATTGGAATTAAAATATTATTATAGGACAATTATTATCAAGAGGTTTTAATATTCCAAATTAACTTTAAGACCAGATAATATGTATTTCCCCTAATTTTTTTGCTTTTTTTTAATTTGCCAAATATCAACTTTTTTATTTCGTAATTAAGAGACCGGGAAACATATTACTTCAATATGCTTAGAGTTTTTTTAACTGGATTATATTTATGATAAATTAATTTACAGTTATTGATGGTAGTCATTTCTGACAATTTCACATACATTACACTACAGTTTGTGACGCTGATCCTATTATCCTTGCGCAAAGGAACAGGTCGGCATTGAGAGCTCTATTTACTTAGGCCAAAAGTCATCGCCACATCTTACTTAGATTTGGAGCAGGGAGAGAGAACCCGAAACGTCTTCATCAGATTGTACTCGGCCCACAAAAACACAGCAAGATAGAATTACACATTTCATGAATTTGTGTATAATAAAGCGTAAGTTATCTTAATATTGGGTGTTCTTCTTAAAATGTTTCTAATTTTATAAGTATCAGGACCTCCTTATGCAGATTCCACAAATGCGTCATTCCTTTTTCATCATCTCTCAGAACGTCTACTATTCAGAATAGACCCAATTGAGTTAGTTATTAAATTTTAACAAATTCAAAGCAGATCCCGTTTATATAATTAAATAAATAAATTATATAAAGGTCATCTGCTGATCCAGATTCCACAAATACGTCATTCGTTTTTCTTCATCGTTCAGAACGTCTACTATTCAGAATAGACCCAATTGAGTTAGTTATTAAATTTTACCAAATTCAAAGCAGATCACCTTTATATAATTCATTTCTTTAATTAAACATTTTTATCTCCCCAAACCACCCTAGAAAACAATTTGTTTATAAGTTAATTCAGCCTTATCTTAGTAAAAAACTTGATCCCAAGACCGGGATAGTCTGGTACTGGTTTATTTTTCTGAGGAATTTTAAATTCAGTTTCGAACCATTTCATTGTATCTATGAAATATATAAGTATCGGAAATAAGTACGATAATAGTGATTATATACCTCTCTGATACTTTAGTGCTTACAATTTTTGGAAAATCATTTTGTATATATTTCTATGTAAATTTTCTTTAGATATGTAATGTCGACTCTGATTATTATTATTTATAGTATTATAATCATTTTTTTATGGGTTTGACGTGGACTTATTTAAAATTAGAAAAAGATAATATGATATCAAAGATCCCCAATCTTAAGTTATAAGCGTAAGTCCTATGATATAAACAGTCCATTTATATCTAAATAATGGTAAAATCGAATAAACAATCATTTGGTATATTAATTTCAGAAAGTAAAATAAAAAAAAATAAACATGTGTCAATTAAATTAGAATAATTTATAGGCGAAGCTTACCCAAACCCTTCTGACATTTAATACAATTTAATCCATTCCGTCTCGGATCTAATTGGGAACCTTGGTAGGGCCGTGGCTAGATTTGTTGCCGACTAGTGGTCGAAAAATGAACTACTCATCGTAGGTCACTTTATCCAGCGATATTATAAGTACAATTTTTAATAATGCGAATAACAATAAAATGAATATGCAAATTTACTAGTAGTACACCTATATAAAAACTATAGTGTTAAGCAGAGGCCAACCTCTTTGATTTTCATTTTTTTGAATCAACAACTCTAGTACTCTCGGCAAAACAAATTCCTTTCAATGTCAAAGGTATGATAAAAATTTATATTTAAGTTCAGCGAAATAATTCCAAAGAAGGGTAGAAAGTCCAGTTTATGTTGTTCACATCAGTGTATTCTAAATAATGATAAATTACAATAAAAACTCACCATATTTTTTGTTTTCGAGCAGACCCATAATAAAATGCCTATAACACTAATTGAGAGAAAGATACTTTTAATTAAATCGAAAATTTCATTAGCTGAAATAAAACCAATTTCAACCAAAATATATATTTTCGAATACATAATCCAAATGATCCAAAGAAATTGAGATAAAAACACAAATAAGAGGAAAATATCGAAAATATTAATCAAATCGTAAGTTAATTCATAAATTTTTGTGTAAATGCCAATTAGTATGCGTAGAAATTTCCGGTTTACAAAATTTTTTTCAAGAAATGTATTAATTTCAGAAAGATAAAGTGATAATAGAGATATATAGATGGTGATAAGAAAGTAGGAGTAATTGTAGTACTGAGTTATCCAAATATCAACAAGATTGACCAGTAGCTGACGATAGGAACTGATGTTCCAATTTTGTTTTTTAAAGTATATTCCTTCCAATTGTAAAAGGAAAGTAAACAATGTCAGGAATTTACAGAGTACAAATACCAAATGATAATTGGTTTCGGAATAGAAATAATTTTCACTTAAATCATACAATTTTATATACAGATGTTTTAACGCCTTGGATCGATAAATAGTTACATAGAAAAGAGGCCATGTGGAAATCGTGTAGGACAAATATAGTCCAAATTCGACTAAATCTTTAAGAGTGACTAGTGGATAATAATTAAACAACTTCCACAAACTAACGCCCTCGGTAACTATCGCCAACACAATTTGGATAAATTTCCAAAGCGTTTTAGAATGAGTGTCATTTCTTGGGTTTTTGAGATTCACTAAATGAACCCCTAGAAATGTGCAGGGAAGGAACACAATACGGACCGCTTTGAAGAAACTCATTGTAGACAACTGGAGGGCTTAACGGGAGCTAACAAAAAGTCTATCAATAAATCAATCATTATTGGACGACGACTACTTAACCTAATTAAATTGATTTCTTTGAGTGTGAGATAATGTTTTTTAATGGGATTAAAATATAACTATAGAACAATTACTTATCGAAGCTATTTAATGTTACGAATGAACTTAATAACTTACTATATAAGTTACCATCCCCTGCCTGCTATCCCCCCAAGATATCGTACTTTTTGCAATGGAAACCCCGAAGGGTGAACCGCGACCTAAAATCATGTACACCTACTTCCACTTCCACTTTCATTTCCAAGAAGAAGATAATATGTAGATGTCAATAGAATATCTAATGAATTCCAAAGTAATTCCAAATAATTCCAAAGACAGTGAACACCTAATTCCAATCGCGGTTCACCCCTCGGGTAATCCTAATAGTCCAAGAGCCCATGAGAAATTATTCATGAAGTGTTTGATACAAGTAGAAATTTCACCTAGATGTATCAATAGTATAGATGAGTAAGGAATTGGTTGTCTGTTTGCTTGATCTACCTGTGTACGGCTGCTTCTGCCCATAGGAGAAAGGTGTAAAAAAATGTTTTCCAAAAAAAGCGTTTGATTCAAAAGCCAACAAATACTATTCGACAGTTAAGTTGATTTTAAATTAAAAATTAACTAAGCCAAACATTTTTAGGGGGGTTAACACTGAACCAGACTGCCCTAAAGTTGCATTTTTTTATTTGAAATAAGTAATTGATTCACGCTGACATTCTAATAGCGTCTTAATTATATGTTTTTAATATCATCATTGAGTACACAGTCCTAAGACTGGTTTGATGCAACTACCCGTCTCCACTCGAGTCTCTCCCCCGCCAGCGATTTGACATCTCTAAATGTCTGGCATCCCATATCCACAATTATTTGGTTGAAATATTCTAATCTGGGTCTTCCCCTTCACCTTTTCTTTCCCACCTCCCCCTCCAAGATATCCCTAAGCAGTCCCCCATGTCTCAGTGTGTGCCCCATCATCTGACCTCTTCTCTTCTTCAGACTCTTCCACAAGGTTCATCATTCTCCGATTCTTCCAAGAACTTCTTCATTTGTAATTTTATCCATCCTTTGATGTTCATCATTCTTCTGTAGCACCACATTTCGAAAGCCTCTAATCTCTTTCTATCCGCTTCTCTAATTGTCCAGGTTTCACACCCGTACATGGCTATGCTCCATACATATGTCTTCAATAGCATCTTCCTGTTTTCTAAGCTAATTTTAATAATACTTGCAAAAAGCCAGACACTTTTGCCGGGTTTTACAATTGGCAAACGTCGAAATAAATCTTGTACGGATAGTCCAGTCAAATTGTGCTCAAATGGGCCTCTATGGGGGAAGTTTTGTGGTTGTTCTGATCATATATATGATTTTTGGGCCGCAGAATTCAAATCTGAGGTCTCCCATCCAAATTTCGTGACGCAACATTGTAGAAAATGCAAAAAAAAGGTGAAAATTTCCATTTTTGGGCGTTTTTGGCTTATAACTCGAAAACTATCAATTTTCGTATATAACCTTTCTATTCAAAATGAAAGTTCATAAAATTTCCCACAAATTTCATCATTTAGATTTTTCTCCGACTAACCGTTCGGGCTCAAGTGCAAAATCCAAGTTTTCGATCTCGGAAGCCCCCCTCCCCCGGATCACCCAAAATCTCACACTTTTTTTTCGATATTTTCCCATTTTGACCATGAAGGAACACCTTTTCTACAAAGACAACTCTATACATTTTTAAACTAAATTAGCTTTGCTACTATTAAAATAAAGTTTCATCTTAATTGGATAAATCCCTGCCGCAATGAGGTTAAATTTTTGGAAAACTGCAATTTTTTGCAAAAAATAGCAATTTATGTTTATTGTGTTTATAGTATTTATAGTACCTACTTGTTTTGTAATTATTTTAAGAAAATAAAAAAATAATAATTTAAAATAATCGTTAATGTCTATTTTTTCTTTATTGCATTTGTGCGGGCCGCTATAACTTTTAAATTATTGAATTTGATTCAATTTCAAAAAATGTTGAGTAACGCTGCTCTAGCTTATATTTCTTAAATTTTCAAATAAAAATTATTAAAATAATAATAATAATAACAAACTCCTAACTGCTGTGGTATATGATAAAATTCAGGCATATACACCTCTGAGACTACAACCGGATGACCCTCCATTTGAACCACCTTCTATTAGAGAATAAATTCAAATGTGGATAGAGAAGGAGATGCATGTGAGATTCCCGAGACTAATAGATGGCGAAGATGTTGAACGTCAGGCTTCCTTGAGTTGGCTTCTGCGTGAAGAACTCTACCCAGAAACAGAGGGTTTGTTTTTGGCAATCCAAGACAGGGGGATGAAGACCCTTAACTAGCAAAAACTTTTTTTGAAAATGAATGTCATTGATAAATGTAGAAAATGCGGAATTCCAGGAGAATCTATCGAACACATCATGTCCGGATGTTAAGTACTGGCAGGAAGTGCATACCTTGGACGTCATAATCAAGTCGCCAAATTGATTCACCAACAATTAAATACGGTATGTTAGGAAACGATACGCCACCATACTATAAGCATGATCCACCCGAGGTTCTGAAGACGGCGGACTACGTGATGGACTGAGATAGACCCACCTTAACAAACGAGTGGCTCATAACAAGCCAGATATTGTGGTCATCAACAAGACCGAGAAATCAGCCACACTCATTGATGTCGCCATCCCTCTGACACATAACATCCAATCCACAGAGGTAGAAAAAGTTAGAAAATATGAAGACTTGGCGTTTCAAATCAAGACAATTTTTGGAAAGGATCAATATCATCCCCTTGGTAATTTCCGCGGAAGCAGTTGTAACGCGAAATTTTGAGAGGAATCTGGCGAAGATCGATATGCCTAAATGGGTCTTCAATATAACACAAAAGATCGTTATTCTGCAAACATGCCATATTGTGCGCAGGTTCTTGAATTGAAGATTATTCGGAGGATGGATCATGTGGGCTAGGGTGAATTCCCTTTCCACATCGACCGAGCCTAAACCCAAACAAGATCTAAAGGGATAGGTAAAAGTTTTCCAGCGAAAGCTGAGAAAGTGCAATAACTCGGATAATAATAATATTTAACTAAAAAGTAGTATTTAATCTAAATTTTGAAATTTAAAACATATTACTGATTATTTTCAAGTTGAACAATTAAATACATTATGACTATTTAAAAAATCGTAATAATGGTTTTCAAATAAAATTATAATAATTGGGAATATTGTTCCAAGATTATTATATTTTGGATATACATCTTAATCTATGAATATATGTTTGGTCACCGAGCGGATGATAATTTTCGGCAATATTTTGATATACAAATTCGAAAATGTTCACCATTATTAAAATTGAAATAGAAACAAGTGTTTTTATTGTCCGTTGCTATGACAACAAGTTGGAAACAATTTTAAAGGAATTGATTTTTGTACTCTTATTTAAACACTTTAAAGGCCGTAAAAATAGCCAAAGTATTAGGAAAAATCTACTTTTTTATTTTAACAATGACTAACTTTATTATGGAATCTAACTATATTCTATATTTCAAGTTCATAGAATGTTGGAATGCTTGTTAAAGAGATACTATAATTATTGACAAACTAAGTTCTATTAATATTAATATTTTTTGGCTTATTAAAATCAATACATTGTATTTAAAAAAGTCCTAATAAGGTGAATGAAAAAAAGATTTCGTTTTTTTTTTTGTGGGGGGGGGGGGAGATTAGGAATCGTCTATCAGGAACAAAGCATATTATATATTTATTTTATGTATTACTAACCTGATGTATTATTGACGAAGTAAAATACGCAAGATATAACGTAACCAAGGTTAAATGAAATATTGAAGATGCATTTTCAAAATAAATAAATAAATTATGCGATTTAAAATTGTAAATAGAAAAACAAGTAGCGACATAATTCACAAAAATGTTTAGCACTAAATTCAAAAGATACAACCCAAAGATGTCGTTAATGTATTTCTGTTGGGATCGTAATTGAACGTGCATTTGGATAATTTCACTAGAGAGAGTATTAGTATTTTGATTCAAAACAACAAATAACGAGTTGAGGGTGAAGAGGTAGGTGAAAAAAAGTAGTATGAAGAGATAATAGTACGGATAGGCGATATGGAAGTAAAGGTATGAGATATTGAAAGAGGAATCTAGGTAATGGCTGAACAGGTAGGATAGAGTGATGTATAGAATGAGGAACAGGGTAAAGTTAAGCTGACAGAAGAGGGTGACCCTGCGCTGACAGACAGAGAACATTGGGTTCGAGGAAAACCTGCAGAAGAACAAATGAATGGACTGCAGTTGCTTGGCGTTCTTCCGACATGTGAAGATAATATTATAGAAGCAGAAGGTGAAATTGAGGAAACTGAAATACTCGACAAAATTCTCGAAATTGAAAGTAATCAGGTGGCTGAGGTAAACTAAAAGATAAAAAATGCAGAGAAACATCGTGTTGCCGAGGTATTTCGAAAAGCGATTGATGTGGAGAATAGGAGCCCATGATGGACCAGTCACGTAATATGGGAAAATCCCGTAAACGCGATTGGGGAAAAAAGTGAAGCGAGTAGAGCTGGCGAAATCCATATTTGGAATGGAATAGTTCGACCCTGCACCGAACAACTACTAAAAGTGTTTGCATGGCTAATGGAATTGAACGACTCTAATCGATTGATTAAATAGCATTTTCGATTATTACTACCTAAGAGAATGATAATTAATCAATTAACAGGTGTATTCAATAAACGACTTTAAATTAAATGGAGTAAAAATAAAAGTGTAGTTCGAAATGGCATGTCGATTTTTCAGGAAATTTTTTATCTCACTTTTTTCTCGATTAACTTGTTATAAACATTTTCAATGTTTTTGTTGTACATTTGTTGATGGTTTATTTGATGTAAGATTTTTTTTTGTTTGTGATTTAAAAATTATTTGTTTTATTGAATAATAATAATAATAAATACAATACTTGACCATACCCTGTCCTACTCCAGAAAAGCATGTACAAGTATTTTTACTTTACCATACAGGGTATGGTCAAGTATTGTAATCGTGCATGAAAAAAGAGGTTTTTTTCCTTCTTTTTTTTCAAAATATCTAAAAAACAGCTGAAACTATTTGGATTAAAAAAATTGAGCGAAACCATGGTATTTCGGTCTACAAAAAAGCTCTAATAAGTGAACATCGAAAAAATTATATTTTTCGAGATAATAATTGTTTTGTCAAAATGTCTGTTAGCTAGTTAGTCTGTGCGTTACCAAATTTTGTGGACGAGCTAGCTTAAAAACTAGTGTGAATATCGAAACCAAATTTCACACGTAGTTTTGGTCCATTGAGATTAAGAGCTGATTTGATTTTGGTGCATATCGACACAAAATTAAGGGGGGTCGAGGTGTGGTTAAAAATTAAAAATCTAGGTCGTTTGAGCAAACTCAACCAAATTTTGTATACATAATCAGTGGACCCCCAGAAGTCAAAAAATGCAAAATCTAACCGCCCGAAATGGGGGGGGGGGGAGGGTCAAAAAATGAAAATCTTAGTCATTTGCCAAACTCAACCAAATTTTGTATACATAATCAGTGGGTCCCCAGAAGTCTAAAAATGCAAAAACTAACCGCCCGAAATGGGGGGGGGGGTGCAGGGTCAAAAATGAAAATCTTGGCCATTTACCAAACTAAACCAAATTTTGTATACATAATCAGTGGGACCCAAGAAGTCTAAAAATGTAAAAACTAACCGCCCGAAATGGGGAGGGGGAGGGTCAAAAAATGAAAATCTTTGCCATTTACCAAACTCAACCAAATTTTGTATACATAATCACTGGGTCCCAGGAATCTAAAAATGCAAAAACTAACCCCCCCCTACATGATTATAAATAATTTTATTAAATATTAAATATAAGTGAGGGGCCAGGTTGTATGGTAAAGTCAAGTGGATCCAGCCACATCAGAACACGTCAGCTTATTATTTTTGGAAACAACTCCAAGATAATTGATTTTGTAATCCCCATTTAAAAACTTAAAAGGGCATAAAAATAGCCATAGATATCGGAAAAATCTACTTTTTAATTTAGCATAAAGGGTATGGTCAAGTAGTGTAATCATGCTTGAAAAAAGTGTTTTTTGCTTCTTTTTTTTCGAAATATCTCAAAACGGCTGAAACTATTTTGGTAAACAAAAATTGGGCGCAAACATGGCATTTCGGTCTACAAAAAAGCTCTAATAAGTGAACATCGAAAAAATTATATGTTTCAAGATAATTACTGTTTTGTCAAAATGTCTGTTAGTTTGTTAATCTGTTATTCATTAATCATAAGTTTCCTGTATTTGATTCGATCGCGAATCGAAAGCAGGTGATTTTTGTCAAATATTAACTGAAAATAATATCCAAATTTATATATTCCTAACTTAAAATAATGAAGTTAAATAAATTTATATTTTTCTCATTAATATATCAAAGAATAATTAGGATATTAACGAAAATTGTTTTTGATCGGGCTTTTTAAACAAGAGATATATCGCGAGACAACTGCTGGTTGAAGCTATTGGAGTCTGCTGAGTCCTAAGAATGGATCAAGAGAGAATAAAAAAGATATGATCCTATAATCCTGCATCATTTCGCGTTTAGCCTGCATGACGCTTTTTATATCAATTAACAATTTTCGTTAATATGTTAATTATTCTTTTGATATATTAATGAGAAAATTATAACTTTATTAAATTTCATTATTTCAAGTTAGAAATATATAAATTCGGATATTATTTTCACTTAATATTTGACAAAAATCACCTGCCTTCGATTCGCGATCGAATCAAATACAGGAAACTTATGATTAAAGAATAGCAAACACCTAACATACGTGTTAACAGATCGATGATGGGGGATTGAATATATAAAATCTCAGATTACAAATTCATTTGGTGATCCATATCAGTGTTTGATATAAAAATCGTCATTCGGGCTAAACGCGAAATGAAGCTGGATTATAGCTAAATGGATCATATCTTTTTTCTTTCTCACTTGGTCCAGACTTAAGACTCAGCAGACTCCAATAGCCTCAACCAGCAATAGTCTTGCGATATATTTTTGTTTAAAAATCGCGATCAAAAACAATTCTCGTTAATATGTTAATTATTCTTTGATAAATTAATGAGAAAATTATATATCTGTTATTCTGTTAGTCTGTGCGTTACCAAATGTTGTGGACCAGCTAGCTCAAAAACTATTATGAATATCAAAACCAAATTTCACTTGTAGTTTTGGTGCATTGAGATTAAGAGCTGATTAGATTTTGGTGCACATCGACCCAAAAATTAAGGAGAGGTGAGTGGGGGTTAAAATTTAAAATTATAATATTTTCAAACTAAAAAAACAAGAAAAATGAAATATACTATAAAATGAACCTATATAATGAAAATATTTTCTGCTTCGCCAGAATTAGGGGGGAGGGGGGTCAAAAAATGAAAATCTTGGCCCTTGGACCAAATTCAACCAAATTTTGTATACATTAAGAGTGGGCTACCATAAGACTAAAAATGCAAATACTAACCGCCCAAAATGGAGGGGGTGGGGGGAAGTTGTAAGGTAAAAAAATTAAAATCTATGCCCTTGTACCAAACTCAACCAGAAGTGTATGGTAAAGTCAAGTAGATGGCCACATCAGAACGTGTCAATTTATTTAATTTTAACAATGACTAATTACATTATGGAATATAACCATATTCTAAATTTCAAGTTCGTAGAATGTTGGAATGTACCATGTGTTAAACCGAGGGGTGAACCGCGTCCTAAAATCGTGTACACCTACTTCCACTTTCATTTCCAAGTAGAAGACAATAAATGACAATAGATTATTTAATGAATTCCAAAGTAATTCCAAAGACGGTGTACACCTAATTCCAATAGCGGTTCAGCCCTCGTGTTAAACAGATTCAATTATTAACTAAGTTTTATTAATTATAATATTCATTTTCTTATTAAAATCAATACATGGTAATTACAAAATCTCATTAGATTGATTAAAAAATATTTCGTTTGGGGGGGGGAGGGGTCTGGGCAGGAAATATTTTTATGTTTGTCATTAACTCATTCTCTACCAGAAACCAAGCATATTATATGTATATTTATTTTATGTATTACTAACCTGATTTATTATAGAAGATGTAAAATATCCAAGATATAACGTAACCCAGGTTAGATTAACAATTTCAAATCCACTTCCAAAATAATCAAATAGATTATGCGATTTAATATTGTAAATAGAAAAACAAGCAGAGACATAATTCACAAAAATGTTTAGCACTAAATTCAAGAGATACATCCCAAAGATGTCATTAATGTTATACTGTTGGGATCGTAATTGAACGTGCATTTGGATAATTTCAGTAGAGAGGTTGTTCGTGTTTTTATTCAAAACAACCAATAACAAGTTGAGGGTGAAGAGGTAGGTGAAAAAAAGTAGTATGAAGAGATAGTAGTATGTGTAGGCGATGTGGAAATAAAGGTATGAATAAATGGAAGAGGAATCTAGGCCATAGCTGTAGACGTAGGATAGAGTGATGTATAGGATGAGGAACAGGGTGAAGTTAAGCTGACAGAATAGGGTGACTCTGCGCTGGCAAACAGAGAACATTGGGTTCGAGGAAAACGTGCAGAAGAACAAATGAATGGACTGCATTTGCTTGGCGTTCTTCCGACTCGTGAAGATAATATTGAACACGCACAAAGTAGAATTGAGGAAACTGAAATACTCGACAAAATTTTCTAAACTGAAAGTGATCCAGTTACTGAGGTTAACTAAAAGAAAAAAAAATGCAGAGAAACACCATGTTGCCGAGATATTTCGAAAAGCGATGGATGTGAAGAATAGGAGCCCATGATGGACCAGTCAGGTAATATGGGAAAATCCTGTAAAGGCAATTGGGGAAAAAAGTGAAGCGAGTAGAGCTGGCGAAATCCATATTTGGATTGGAATAGTTCGACACCGAACAACTACTAAAAGTGTTTGATTGGATAATGGAATTGAACGACTCTAATCGATTGATTAAATAACACTTTCGTATATTACTATCTAAGAGAATGTACAAATAAATAATCAATTAACTGATGTGTCCAACAACCGACTTTCACTTAAATTGAGGAAATCAAAAGTGTAGTTCGATATGTCGATTTTTCGGGACAGTTATTCATATCAATTTTTTTCTCGTTTAACTTGCTATAAACATTTTTATTATACATTTGTCGATGGTTTGTTTGATGTAAGATTTTTTTGTTCGTGATTGTAAAAATTATCTGTTTTATTTATTAATAATAATAATATTAAATAAAAAAATAATACTTTCATTAACCATTCCTGGGGCTGAGACGTATCCATAATTAATAGGTAATACCTAAAAACCTATTTTAATAAACATTTAGAATATTATGTAGGATCCAGAAATCCATTTGGGTGTATTCATTTTATTTTTATCGTATGGCTTTCATAACAGTAGGTATAGTATTTAAAATCTATAAACAAACAATATAATATTGTTCGCTACGTGCGCAACAGGGGGCAGCGCCATAGATGGCACTTTTAAGAACTTCGGATACAATCTACCTCCTTTTATTCAGCATTCATCTGTGTATATTAACGTGTATTTTACTGAATCAAAAATTGTTTATTTATTTTACTTTAACTTATAAAGTGAATCAATTGATGATGAATTCAAATAAAAAAGAAGTTTTCAAGTGCTCTGTGACGAACTGTAAAAATACTTCACTAAATTCCAACTATGAATTTTATTGTTTTTCTTCGCCTAACCCTAACTAACCACACAAAGTGCTTACCATTCACAACTTTTTCTTTATTAAAATCGATTGAAGGGGTAATTTTTTTAAAGTTTGTTTTAATATTAGGTTGATGCATAATTATGGAACGTTTGCGCGTTTTTCTTTAGCCAAAAATGGCGTTTTGTTTATATTTTTTATAAAAACAATCTTCTCTATTTATTTGGCTAATAAAAATGCGTGTCGAAAACCATATTCATATTCGTCATATTATTCTCTACCACTACGAGAAAGGATGGAAGGCAGCACAGTCATTTCGCGATCTCAACGAACTTTTTGGCGAAGGAACAATTACTGATAGTGCAGTACGGAAGTGTAGTCGCCAAGTGTTTCGCCCAAAGGAATTCCGAAAGCCGTCCACTGTAAGAAGGCTATGTGGTGTGTGTGGTGGGACAGAAGCGGAATCATCCTCTGGGAAATCATCTCAAATGGCATTTGTTATTGGTTTAACGACGCGGATGAACAGCAACAATGGCGAATCCTGGACAAAAACGTCAAGCGGCAATTCAACATAAACAGCGACGTCTACCTGGAACAGCTTGACCGTCTTCACGGTGCAATCGAGGCGAAAAGACCGCGCAAAAGGAACCACATCGTGTTCCATCACGATAACGCACGTCCACATGTTGAGCGCCGGGTCGTCGAATTCATCGCCAATAAGGGCTGGGATCTACTCCCACATCCGCCGTACTCACCGACCGAAGCACCGACGGACTATCACATCAACCGCTCTTTGAAAAACTGGCAAAAGACTAAGATCTACGACGATTTGGATGACTTGGTGGCCGATGTCAAAGCGTGGATTGCCTCCAAGAATCGTGACTTCTTCGCCCGTGGAATCGACCGACTGCCAAGCAAATGGGAAGCAGTTATTGAAGTAGATGGTGAATACGTTCCCGAATAATCATTTAAACATGTTTTTGTTAAATTTTATTATTGTTTTTGCTGAATAAAAATATTTTTAAAAAACGTTCCATAATTATGCATCAACCTAATAATTTTATCCATTATGACATTTCATGAAGGTTAAACTTAATAAGGATATTTAAAGAGTTTTTTTTTTAATTGAAAAATTAAATTTTTCAAGCTATTATTTTAATTGTTTATTAACAAATTTATTTATTACGGGAATCTATGATTTTATTAGCTTTTAAATATTGTATTTTTTATGAAATTAATTATTTTTCGTAAATGCCTATTGATGTTTTATACAATATTATTGTACCTGAAGTTGTTTTTTGGGCCACGGATGGCGCTAAGCGCAGTTGCGCACGGAGCAAATAGGCAACTATAAATGTTGTATAGAGTTAAGAATACCTACAACTGAGTAATATCATGCAAAGGATTATATATATACAAATGTACATGTACAATAGATAGTATAAAAGATATTGTATCGCAGTTGTCCAGAATAAGGATGCCTTTATGTTCGTATGATTTTCCAGTTTTCTTTTATGTTTAATGAATTAATTGCTTATGCCCTCAATGTGTAGGCTATGTAAGTTTTAAATAAAATTATTTTCGTGTTTTAATGAAAATTTATTGGGTGCGTGCGAAAGTTCGTGCGGAGTTTGTGAGTAAAATTCACAGAGCGATTAGGCAAACAAAAATTTTTATTCAATCAATGATATATTCTCCATCGTTTTATATAATCTTTGTCCAACGTTCTGGCAGCAGACGGATGCCTCGATCATAAAAACTGAAGGTTTAGATTCGAAGAACGAAGACACGCCGTTTTTTAAGGCCCCCAAAGAGTCAAAGTTTTTTCCATTTAAATAATTTTACAATGACAGGAACAAGTAATAGTCAGATGGTGCGATATCAGGAGAATACGGTGGATGCATTAGGATATCCCATTTCAGGCTCTTCAGCTTGCACAGCGTCTTTTTCTAAACGTGTGGTCTGGCGTTGTCCTGATGAAAGATGACTCCCTTGCGATTTGACAAAATCGGACGTTTCTCTTTGATTTCTCGATTCAAATTGGTTAATTGGCGACATTACTTGTCCGAATCAATCGTTTCGCCAGCAGGGAGAAGCTCAAAATAGATTATGCCCTTGCAATCCCACCAAACTGAGAGCATCACCTTCATCGGGTGTAAACTGGCCTTTGGCATTACGTCACCATGCTCACCTGGATGTTTCCATGTCCATTTACCCTGAACATTGTTGTAGAGGACTCATTATCGTCAACTGACGTGCCTTAGTTGAGGTCTAGGAAATTGTCCATGAATAATAACAATTATTATTGGAGGTCGACTACTTAAAGTAATTGAATTAATTTTCTTGAGTGTGAGACGAAATGCTTTTATTGGAATTAAAATATTATTATAGGAGAATTATTATCAAGAGTTTTTACTATTCTGAATCAACTTTAAGACCAGATATGTTTCTCGCCTAATTATTCTAAATTTTTTTTGATTTTTTTCAGTGCTAAATATTAATTTTCTTTATTTAATATAATTAAGAGACCGGAAACATATTACTTCAACATGCTTAGAGTAATCGATCCAAAAACGACTCGTTATTGAGCCGCCCGAGTAAAGAAACGGCCGCAGAAATTCGTTTGATTTTGTTCTTCTTGGTCAGCAAACGGGGCACCCATATATCGAGCTTCAAATCGAATCCCATCTTTTTTAAACGCCGAAAAGCGGTTGATCTGTCAACGTTTAGTGCTGTAGTAACTTCTTCTGTTGAAACTCGCGGGTTATTGAGCACTAAAGTACGCAAAAGATAGTCATCAATGTCAGAAGGTCGACCAGAGCGTGGCTCATCTTCAAGGTTAAATTCTCCGCGCCGAAATTTAGCAAACCATTTTTCCACAGTTCGTTTAGTTGGTGCTTGATCCTGATAAACATCTTGAATGTTTTTCACGGCTGCGGCAACGTTTATTCCATTCCGAAACTCATAAAGCATAACATGTCGTAAATGCACTTTATCGATATTCATTTTTAAAGTGATATATATCGAAGCAGTTTCTATGAAAACAAATGATTTTTTTTTTTAAATGAAAGTTGAACACGTCACCTTTCCAAGGTTATATAATATGTAGAAGTAGACATTAATGACATCACGTTACGACGCTCATAACTCCATCTATTGAAACTCCGAACGAACTTTTGCACGCACCTCAATAATTGTACTTGCAGTGGTGAGCGTTTTCCTGTAGAATACTAGATAGTGAAATTCGAAATAGTTTTTTTATTTTGCTGGCTAAGAATTATACTATTTATTTATATAGTATAGAAATTTATCAGTTAATACAGATTATGCTCGCGTTATTGATTATTAAAATTATTATTATTCTTAGTACTTACTTTTCTTTTTGGTTTTTAAGAGTTTGTAGTGGACTAATTCAAGATGGGAAAATGATCAAATAATTTCAAAGATGGTTGGAGGTGACAAGCTGAACATCGTACACTCTATTTATATCTAAATAATAATAATATATAATACTCACCATATTTTTAGTTTTCGAGCATACCCATAATAAAATGTATATAAAAATCACTGAAATAATTATATGTTCCATAAATTCGAAAATTTCATTTAATGAGAGAAAACCATTTTCAACCAAAATATATATTTTAGAATACATAATCCACATGATCCAAAAAAATTCACCCAATAAAGCAGCTAAGAGAAAAATATCAAAAATACTATTCAAATCGTCAGCTATTTCACAATTTTGTGTGTAAATGTCAATTATATTCCGTAGAAATTTTCGGTGTATAAAATTTTTTTTAAGAAATCGATTAATTTCAGATAGATAAAGTGATAAAAGAAATATATAGGTGATGATTAGAAAGAAAAAGTAATTGTAGGCGGTGATTAACCAAATAAGAAAAATAAAGCTCAACAACTGATATAAGCCCATGTTGGGAAAATTTTGAAAATATGAGAATATGTATGAAATTTCTAATACAAAGCTGATAAATGTTAAGAATTTACAGAAAACGGACACCGAATGGTAATTGGTTTCGGAATAGAAAGAAATTTCACTTAAATTATAAAATTTTATATACAGTTGTTTTAAAGGCTGGGATCGACAAATAGTTATATAGAAAAGAGACATTGTAGAAAACATATAAGATAAATTATGTCCAAATTGGACTAAATCTTTAAGAGTGACTAGGGGATAATGAAACAAGTGCCACAATAAATCGGTCACGATAACTATCATCACCATGATTCTGTTAAATTTCCAAAAAAGAATTGATTTAGAACGAGTGTCCATCCTCGGGTTTTTGAGATTCACTAAAAGGAATCCGAAGATTTTGCAGGGGAGGAACACAATCCGGGTGGCTTGGACGAAACTCATTATTGACAACTGGCGGGCCTTAGTTGAGGTCTAGGAAATTGTCCATCAATAATAATAATTATTATTGGACGTCCACTACTTAAAGTAATTGAATTAAATTCCTTGAGTGTGAGACGAAATGCTTTTATTGGAATTAAAATATTATTATTGGACAATTAATCAAGTGTTTTTACTATTCCGAAGCAAATAAACATACACACATATATATAACGAGATGATATATCTGTATATATATTATTTATTTGTTTGAGACTATAGTTTCGAAGACTTGGTCTTCATCATCAGTCCCTCCTCAATTACAAATGCTTTTCATGGACTCAATATCATATGGATATTGAAAACTTGGTGTTCTTTCATCACTGGTGGTCGACCTGGAACTAACAAAGACATTTTCTTTTCGGTTCACATTCAAATATATTTCCCTTTCTCCTTATTTTACAACGAGAAAGGTTGACAATAGAAGGGTTTTTCTTTTTTCTTTTATCTTTTGTTAGCAAACATCTTCAGCAGATTACTATTTGACAGCTCTATTTGATTGTTCAAGCAAAGTTTTGAATTTCTATTGAATGATTTCAAAATTTCTAAAGATTCGATTGCGCTAATTAATTTTGGGTTCTTTTCTCCTTTTATTAATCTAATACCTTCTGGGAAGGAGTGATTGTTTGAATTTAAATGTTCTGCAAAAGAATTTTCGCACTTTTTATTTTTAAAATCTCTTATGTGTTCATTTAATCGAATTTTCAGATTTCTCTCTGTTTTCCCTACATATATTGCTTCGCAATCTTTGCATTTCAAACTATAAACCCCTTCTTTTTCTATATTTGGTAATTTGTCTTTTTTATTTGAACCTAAATCTTTTCCTAGAGTAATTGGAGTTTTGAATACTGTTTTGAACCCTAATTTTTTCATTTTTTGTTTTAATTTTTCCGAAATTTGTCCATAATATGGGAGAACTATCTTAGGATTTTCTTTTTCATTCTTTTGTGAATATACTCAATTTTAAGATCAGATATGTTTCTCGCCTAATTATTTGTAATTTTTTTTATTTTTTTTTTCATTGCTAAATATTAATTTTCTTTATATAATATAATTAAGAGACCGGGAAACATATTAATTCAACATGAGTATAGTTTTTTTAACTGGATTATATTTTTGATAAATCAATTCATAGTTACTGCTGGGAGTTATTTCTGCCAATTTCACATACATTACTATACAGTTGGCGAAGCTGTTCATATCATCCTTACGCAAAGGAACAGGTTGGCATTCAGACCTCCATTTACTCAGACCAAAAGTCATCGCCACATCTTACTTGGATTTGGAGCAAGAAGAGAGAGCCCGAAACCACTGCATCAGATTGTACTCGGCTCACAAGAACACATCAAGATACAATTACACATTTCATGAATAAATGTATAATTAAGCGCAATTTATCTTTATATTGGCTGTTCTTAAATTTTTTTCTAATATTAACTATCAGGAACTCCTCAACCTGATCTCACAAACACACCATTCATTTTTCTTGATCTTCCAGAAAGCTATTCAGAATAGACTCAATTGAGTTAGTTACTATATTTTACCAAATTCGTAGCAGATCTCCTTTATATAATCTAATACTATTATAAAGCAGTAAGCGTTCTGTTGGTTTGCCGGGTTTAGCAAACTTATGGCTCCACCCCCTGTATACTCTATCTACCGTAGACTTTCCGGAAGCTTCTTTTTTTAATTCAATCGAATGCAAGAAGGGCTGCACAAATAAAGTTCCAGCCCCTATGGATCTCGAAAGACCCTTGCATTACCGAAGAAAAGGGAAAGTTGATTAAGTGAGAGGGTGGAGACGTAGGTGTTTATGCACTCGAGTTTTGAAGGCTTGAAGATTATAAGTGCTGGGAAAGATGGAGGCTGGAAGAGAATTCCAGTTCCTGGAAGTCATGAAGATATTACGTATTGGCGAATGAAGTGGTCCGGCACTTTTTTAATTTACCGCAAAAGAGTGCTCGGAGTCGGCAAAACCTGTGCTACGCGCAAAGCATTCTTTGAGGGGAATTACTGATTTTATCTCATTAGAGCACCTGCCGTAATAGTACGTATAGAAAAATAATTTTTAAGAAAAAAATAAAAACCGACTTCAAAAAATTAAATGCAACAAATAAAATACACTAAAAGGTATAAAATAATTATTATCTTATTTAGTTACAACTAAACGACGAAATATTAACATGAAATTACTTTTTGAAGTCGGTGCCAAACAACTATACTATAGCGAGCGTACCCGCCAAACGTACTAAGTAAGATCCGTCGAGTGCGATTCATAAAAGGTATATGTTTGGCACCGACTTCAAAAAGTTATTTCATGTTAATATTTCGTCGTTTAGTTGTAACAAAATAAGATAATTATTTTATACCTTTTAGTGTATTTTATTTGTTGCATTTAAATTTTTGAAGTCGGTTTTTATTTTTTTCTTAAAAATTATTTTTATTTTTCTCTTTTAGTGATGTTATTAATAGTGATCATATCATAAGAACATATTGCCTATCGTGAATTATTTTAATATTTTCTAAGTGAAGAAGGACGTGTTGGTTTATAACCATTTCCATTATTTTGAAACTTCTAGAAACTTCGGGACATTCTGGAATGAATTAACGCGAGGACTAATAAATTGTCCGTCAATAAATAAATAATATTGGACGTCGACTACTTGAAGCAATTAAATTAATTTCGTTGAGTGAAAAATTAATATTTTTGGAATTAAAATATTATTATTGAACAACTCAGATATTTTATTATCAAAAATGAGATCAATAAATAAAATTACTGAGGTAGGCTATGCAGTAAAAGCGATACTTTTTTACCGGAATAATCTCTCGTCATTAAACGAATTTGAAAAAAAGGAGGAGGTTACCAATTCAACATTGTTTTTTTTTTTTGTTTTTTGATTTTTTTTGTGTTTGAACATTTATTTCTCTTTACCACGTGGACCGATTTCAATGAATTTTTACTTTATCCAATGCGAAGACTGGGGAAAGTATTGTTATCGGTCTCGCAGCAAGCGCGACATCAAAGAGTCCTCAGATAAAGACTACGAAACCCACGGCCTTAATTAAAGTCAGAAATTGTAGTATTCGATTAAATTGAATTATAGCACGTGACGGTTTTGCCAAAAATTACATGGGGTCTCGTCTAGGCCAAAAAGTGTGATTTTTTCAGGAAGTGCGTGCGAATGTATGTAGGGATGTATGTTATCGTTTTTTTTTCGTCCACAATTTTTTCCACACCGTTGCACCACCCCGACGTGGAAATAAATCCAGCACTTTAAAATTTTCATTCTCATTCATTGATGTCTTATAGAAAATTTTATAAGGTTTATTTCTAACAAAACGGATGCAACATATTTTTAACCAGTTTATTGATTCTCCATCAGAATTATTTACCCTTTTAAAAATTGCGTCTTCTAATAATTTTGTTCATACAAATGGAGTTAGGCCACTTTCAAAATAAAATTTTTTATCACTTCATTAACCAGCAAATTTTCATGTTACAAAATCTTAATGATTTTAAATATATTAGCAAAATTTTGTTGGTTAGTTTTTGCATTTCTAGCCTTCTGGGGGTACACAGAATATGTATACAATAAGGTTGGTCGAAAGTGCTATAATTTTTATTTTTGAATCCCCTCCTTTTTTTCGTCTAATATAATGTTTAAGACACATTAAAAAAAAAAAATTTATGTTCTTTTCAAAAGTATATTCAGTTTTTTTCTAGTTAAATTTTTTCATTTTTTTATACCTTTTCAAAATGTAGTAGATCTTTATGCCCCACCCTGTATAAACTAAAATGATAGACCAGTGGTCTGAGATTGATTTACCCCATGGATGGGGAGACCTCAGTTCGCCTCTGTCTGCAACACAAATGTTTATTTTATTTTTACCTTAAGACTCTGGCAGGGTTGCAACGTGCTTTAAACCGTTACATCTCTTTTAAGAAATCATTTTTTTTTTATTTTTTATTAACTCAACGTCTATCACAAACGAAGCATATTAAGTATTTATTATATGTATCTATTACTCACCTCATTTATTATCGACGAAGTAAAATACGCAAGATATAACGTAACAAAAGTTAAATTAAATATTGAAATTCCACTGTTAATTTGTTCAAATAGTTCATGTGATTTAAAATTGTAAATGGAAAAACAATTATAGACATAATAAACTAAAATGTTTAGTACTAAATTCAAAAGATACAATCCAAAGATGTCGTTAATGATGCACTGTTGGGATCGTAATTGAACATGCATTTGGATAATTTCACTAGAGAGGGTGTTCGTGTTTTTATTCAAAACAAATAATAACAAGTTGAGGGTGAAGAGGTAGGTGAAAAAAAGTAGTATGAAGAGATAGTAGTATGGGAAAGCGATGTGGAAATAAAGGTATGAATAAATGGAAGAGGAATCTAGGCCATAGCTGTAGACGTAGGATACAATGATGTATAAGATGAGGAACAGAGTGAAGTTAAGCTGGCAGAATAGGGTGACTCTGCGCTGACAGACAGAGAACATTGGGTTCGAGGAAAACCTGCAGAAGAACAAATGAATGGACTGTATTTGCTTGGCGTTCTTCCGACTCGTGAAGATAATATTGAACATGCAGAAGGTGAAATTGAGGAAACTCAAAACTTCAACGAAATTTTCGAGATTGGACGTGGACAAGTGGCTGTTGAAATATACAAGGACAAAAAGGCAGAGAAACATCGTGTTGGCGATGTATTTCGATAAACGATTTCTGTGGAGGATAGGAGCCCAGGATGGGCCAGTAACATAATATGGGAAAATCCCGTAAACGCGATTGGGGAAAAAAGTGAAGCGAGTAGACCTGGCGAAATCCATATTTGGATTGGAATAGTCAGCCCGACACATCACCGAACAACTACTAAAAGTGTTTGATTGGCTAATGGAATTAAACGAATATAATCGATTGTTTAAATAGCACTTTCGATTATTTCTTAATAAGGGAATGGCAATTAATCAATTAACTTGTGTATTCAATAACCGACTTTAAATTAAATGGAGTAAAACCAAAAGTGTAGCTCGAAATGGCACGTCGGATTTGCTGTTCAATTCGTCATGTCATATTTTCTGGATTAACTTGGAACAAACATTTTCAATTCGTTTTACGTTTCTGGGTGATTTTTATTTAATAATTTTGATAATTTTTTTATTTTAAATTTTTATTCATTCTACATATTTTATGACCGGGTTGATAGTGTCCTATGATAATTACTATTTTTACCGATTTTTGAAAATTTCTAAAAAAAATAATTAATTAATTAATCATTATTAAAACGACTTTTTGGTAGTGAGTTTACCTTTTTACATATTTTGAATTAATTTTATAGTTATCAGTGGGTTAAAATAAAAAAAAAAGTATTTTAGATTGTTGAAAGAAAAAAAAATAGTAATTATCATAGGACCACTCTCTTACACGTGTTTAAAATATGTAGAATGAATAGAAGTTAAAAATTATCAAAAAAATCGTAGAGTACTTATATACAGTTTCAAAAACAAGATTAAAATTTTCAAACTCAAAAATCGCATATAAAAACACTTTAAATAGTTTTTTTTAATTTTTTCTAAAAAGTATATAAAAAACAAAAATTTCAAAAATAAAAAAATTGTTTGCTTTAATCAAAGGTCAACCTCATTGATTTATCTTTATCCTCCGGGGGGTGGGGGTTGAAAATCTTGGGGACAAATATAACGTTATTAAATTTTTTTTCAAATATTTAATTTTTTTCACAATAGAATACACAAATACAGTAGTGTTAAAATACAAAAACACATTCAGTACATTAAACATAGTTTAGAGAGGCCGGGCATTATAAAGTTGTTCTATATAGGGGTGGGGGGCAGCAGCTGGCCAGCTGATTAGCCAGCACAAGGTTTTCATTTCGGTAATCCAATTAGAGTTAAACTAAAATTTTTGTTACAATAGAATTGATAAATTTTGGAAATAACAAAATGTTTTAATGAGAAATACATAAAGGATGCCCCGTAATAATGGAGTTTTGATTTTTCTAGCGGGAAAAATAAATTTTTTAGGGAGTATTTATCTCATCTCAATTTCAACTTAAATTTCACCATTACTTACTAATACTTTGAGGTAAACAAATTCATATTAAGGACTTTTATTAAAGTACACTTAATTTACATCTGAAAAGTTAATATGAGAGAAATGTCTAAAATCAATAGATTATGAGTTATTTAAAAGTAAATATTTTTTAATTTAAAAATTCAAACCCAATGATTTGGCCAAGGAAATTTTTTGATTCATAAAATTTGGTTGATGATTCCGATTTCAATAAAATTTTTCATCATAATACTAGGGACGACCCTTTATCTAAAACCGCTTATATTTTTTTAAAATAATGTTTACTTTTCTCAGAAAAAATTATTTAATTTTGAAATTATAATCCTCACTAGCTACTCAAATAGTCAGGCGGCTAATTATAGATAATCAACTTTCTTTTACTAAATCAAAATATCAAAATGTTTCTTCATTAGAGGTTTTGAATATGTAGAATATCTAAGCCTCTAAAGAACGATTTATCTTTTTTTTTTTTTTAATGATAATGATGAGAGAAGGAGTTACACCAAAAAGGTGCAACCCCTAAAGGCCTCGGTTGGCCCCTCCATCGTGAAAAGAAGAAGAAAGAATTTTATGGGTTGGGCGGAGGTCGAAGGTATCTGTGGATACGGGTCTTAAATAGCTTAAGGTTATAAGTCGCGGGAAAGATGGTGGCAGGGAGCGAGTTCCAGTCTCTGGAGGTCATAGGAATAAAAGAGTTGGCGAAAGCGCTTGTTCGACTTTTATCCAATTTGACAGCGAAGGGGTGCTGAGCGTTAGAAAACCGCGTGTTTCTCGTAAAGAGGGCATTAGGGGGATAAGAGATTTCAGCTCGACTGAACAGACACCGTGATAGTATCTGTAGTACAGGGAAAGGGCAGAAACGGTTCTTCGGTGAGCCAGGGAGTCGAGTGAGTTGGTTAGAGCCGGGTCTCCTATTAGTTTAATTGCTCGCTTCTGAATTGCATCCAGTGTAGCAAGAGAATGCTTGGATGCACCCCTCCACAGATGAGAGCCATATTCGAGACAGGGACGAATTTGAGCCTTATACAGCATAAGAAGTTGACTGGGAGTATAACAGCGTCTAGACCTAAATAGGAGACCAAGCTTGCGCGCTGCAGCTTTAGCAGTGGTTGAGATATGGTCATTCCATGAAAGGTCAGACCCTAGAGTTACGCCTAGCATTGAAATTTTATCCCTGAATTCTAGTGAGTTTGAGTCGAATGATATGTTTGGGAGGTTTCTGTCGACGCGCCTAGAAATAAGGCAACACTGAGTTTTCCTGCATTGAAGTTAACTAAGTTTTGGGATCCCCAGTTTTTAAGTTTGCACAAGTCTAAATTAATTGAAGAGGCAATGTCTGCACGGTTTTTATGCGATGCAGGGGCGTTATGTAGGGTGCTGTCATCTGCGTAACAATGTACCGGATTGGAGGGCAAGTTTAGAAGGTCGTTGATATAGATAAGAAAAAGCGTAGGGGAGATAACCGATCCCTGAGGAACTCCAGCGTTGGTGTGGAAGGGGGAAGATGATATTCCACCGATGACAACCTTAATACTACGGTCTGAAAGAAAACTTTCGAGCAACTTACAGAGTTTCGGTGCAAGGCCGACGGAGGTCAATTTGGCAAGAAGATTTTTGTGCCAGACCATATCGAAGGCTTTTGAAATGTCTAAAGCTACCGCGAGGGTTTCATTCCCGGCCTCCAGGGTTTTGTTCCAGATATGAGTTACATATGCTAGGATGTCACCAGTCGACCGGAATTTCCTGAAGCCGTATTGCCTATCGTGGATAAATTTATTTGACTCTAAGTGTCGTAGAACTTGCTCGTTGATGGCCTTTTCCATGATTTTGGATAAGACAGAAGTGATTGCTATGGGTCGATAGTTTTTTATGTTGGAAGAATCGCCTTTTTCTTAATTGGTTGGATTCTGGCTAGTTTCCAGGCTTCAGGAAATATTCCAGAGTTATAGGAGAGATTGTATAATTTGGATAGTATAGGAGCAAGTTCAGGGGCGCACTTTTTAATGAGAATGGCAGGGATATCGTCGGGGCCAGCAGAAGAGCTTTTCTTTAGATTCCGGATGATCTTTAGAATTGCTGGTATCCTGAAAACAGTATCTGACATTATATTAGTACTGGGGGGTATGTGGGTGGTTCAAGCCCTTTGTCGTCCAGGTTTGAGTTGGACGCGAAATATGAGGCAAAAGCTTCGGCTTTGTCGGAGGCGTCAATGGCTATCGAGTTGTCGGAGAGATTGAGAGGGGGAAATGATGAGTTTGTAAAATTTCTTTTACATACTTATCAAGGGACCAGAATTTGTTTGAACTGCTGGGGCAAGCTGCTAGCCTGTCAGCTTTTTTCTGAATGAAGGACTTCATCGCATTATCGATTGTTTTTTTACAGTGGGCGCGGGCTTTTGTGAGGAGAACGCGATTGTACTCTGATGGTGTCGAAGACCAATTATAGAAAGCATGATTTTTTTGTTTGACTGCTTCGGAGCAAGACTTATTGAACCAGGGCTTGGAGTCCTGTTTTCCAATTACCCGTTTGAAAGGGACAAATAACTCGATGCCCATTTGAATCACTTCAGAGAATGCAGACGCACATTCGGTGGCATTTTTGTTTCTGAAGCAGTAATCATTCCATGGGAAAGAGCTGAAGAAGTTACGCATTTCATCCCAGTTGGCTTTAAGAAAAAGCCTTATTTCTCTGGGCTTTGGGCAGGATAGAGCGGGTTTTACTAAGTCGATATGTGATTTTATTTTAATTAAGTTGTGGTCTGAGTTACCTAGAGGTGCAGAGATACTAAAAGAGAATTGAGATGGGGCAGATGACAGAAAGAGGTCGAGGAGATATGGGGTATCGTTTGGGTTGTCCGGAATCCTAGTGGGGCGATCTATAATTTGGGTTAAGTCACATGAAGTTGCAAATATGTGAGCAGCGTTGCCTTCAGAGGTGTTGTATCTGGAGAATGTCAACCAGTCCTTATTGTGTACATTGAAGTCACCTAGGAAAGAGACTTCAGAATTTGGAAAACGTGAAAGAATTACATTCACACAATTGCCGAGATAATCGAAAAATTCTTTAAATTTTTTATCATTAGGAGATCTATAGATTGTACAGAGAATTCTACTTGAGGTCTTAGTATTAAATTTAAGCCATAAAGCGTCGTAAGCTTTTTTTCTAAAAATCCAAGTCGTTCGCAGGGGATGTTATCGCGAACGTAGCAACAGACGCCGTTATACCGGCGGAATTTGTGGTGTAGAATATATTTCCCGAATTTGAGATCTGGAGTATCGGATTTGTCTGTGTCAATTTGGGTTTCACTGAGGGCCAAAATGGAGGGTCTTTCGTCTTCGAGATGCTGGAAAACGGAAGTTTTATTGCTAAAGAGACCGCGAATATTGGAATAGTGGATGCTCAACTTTTCACATAAATTTCACCATCACTGCCTAACCTTATATAATGACCTTTATTAAAAACATTTCATTTAAAACAGAAAAGTTAATATGACTGAAATGTCTAAATTCAATCGTTTACACGTTAAAAAATATTCCAATATTGTAGAGTGAATGGACTTAATCATTTACAAATGTCTATAATGGCCAGACACCCTCTCGATATGATAGACCTAAAGAATTAAAAATAAAAAAGAAATCGATCTTATTTTATCGATTACATCTATTTGGTGGTTTACAGTACCTTATTAATATAAGAAAATAGCTATTTGATTAAGAATTTTGTAGTTTAAAAGAAATTGTATTAAAAGATTCAATATCTTGACTCCGGGAGCGAATAAACTAGAAATGGCATAAATTTTTTTTCTCATTAGATATTTATTCAAATCTAATGAAATTTCATATCTGTTTCTTATTCTCATGTATCTTTTAAATAAAAAAAATATTATTAGGAAATTTGCATTTTTAAGGGTAGATTATCTGAAGTCTAATTAAAAATAACGCTAATATCTCCGTTTAAATAATTTTTAAAAATATAAAATCAATTAGATTTTATAAAATAATTAATAATTTATAATTTACTTCAATTTTGAACGAAATTGATTCAGTAGTTTTTGAGAAAATGGACAAAAACCCCGAAAACCGCCATGAAAGGCCGTTTTAGAAACATTTTAAAAATCCACCTCCATGTCACAAGTCAATATTTCGTTGCATATTACTTTTTAAACTTTTTTTCAAAGGCATCTCTTGCTTTCAAAAAACATCATTTTTTGACCGTTAAGATAGTTTTTGACTATTTTCTCAAAAAGTACTGAACCGATTTCACTCAAAATTGAAGTACATTATTAATAATTAATTGTTTTATATTATATATTTATTTCAACTTATTAAAAAAAATTTCAACGGAGTTATTAGAGTTTTTTAAAACTGGACTTCAAATAAACTAACCTTTAAAATAAAAATTTCATAATACTATTTTTTTAATATACAAGAAAACTGAAAATAACACACAAATATGATATTTCAATAGATTTGAATAAATATCTAATGAGAAAAAAAATAAAACCTTATGGCATTTCTAGTTGATTCGATCCGGCAGAGAAGAAATTGAATCTTTTCATTCAATTTTTTTAACTACAAAATTCTAAATCAAAATGCTATTTTCCTAAATTAAAAATGTACTGTGAACAACAAAATAGATTAAATCGATAAAATAAAATCGATTTCTTTCTTATTTATAATTCTTTTGGTCTATATGAGAGAGGATGTCTGGCCATTAGAGACATTTGTTTTTGATTCAAGTCGATTCGAATCGACGAGTGATCACTCTATACAATATTGGAATATTTTTTAATGCGTAAACTATTGATTTTAAACACTTCAGTCATTTTAACTTTTCTGTTGTAAATGAAATATTCTTTATAAAGATCATTATATAAATTTGTGTAGCTAACAGGGTTAGACAATAATGGTGAAATGTATGTGGAAACTTAGATAAATTCTTTTCTAGTAAGTAACGAAATAATTTAATGAGAAATACATATGTTATGCCTCATAATAATTGAGTTTCGATTTTTCTAGGGAGTAGTGGTCAAAGTATGCACAACAAAAGAACAAACGAGACAGGAATGCATCAACATTAACCAAGAAAACCTAGAAGGATTCACGGAATTCCGCTACCTAGTAAGTAAAATAACATGGGATGGGAAGAGCGAAAACGAAATCAAATCAAGAATTGTCCAAGCAAAAATGGGGTTTAATTCAAAACAAAATCTACTATGCTCCTCCTCAATCAGATTAGAAAACAGGAAGTTGCTATTGAAGACATATGTATGGAGCATAGCCATGTACGGTCGTGAAAGCTGGACAAGAGATTAGAGGCTTTCGAAATGTGGTGCTACAGAAGAATGATGAGCATCAAATGGATGGATAAAATTACAAATGAAGAAGTTCTTGAAAGAATCGGAGAAAGAAAAACCGTGTGGAAGAGTCTGAAGAAGAGAAGAGGTCAGATGATGAGGCACACACTGAGACATGGGTCCCCTTCTTAGGGATATCTTGGAGGGGGAGGTGGGAAAGAAAAGGGGAAGGGGAGATCCAGATTAGAATATTTCAACCAAATAATTGGGGCTATTGGATGCCAGACATTTAGAGAGGTCAGACAGCTGGCGGGGGACAGAGTCGAGTGAAGACGGATTGTTGCATCAAACCAGTCTTGGGACTGTATACTCAATAATGATGATGAGGGGTCAATGAATTTTGCCCCCCCCCCCTAACTAACATCGAGGGTATTTCTGCCGGATATATTTTGTTTTTGCATTTCCATAGTTTATAATATTATTATGATTATTATTTTCTTTTTTGTTTTCTCTTCAAATATTTCATTTCAATTTTTCAGCAATGATTCAATTCAAAAACGTACTAAATTCACTAATAAAAATAAAAAAATAAAATAAAAATAAACAAGATTCGTGGGTTGAATTTTCATATAGAATGGAAATTAGGAGAAACGTAGTAGAATTTAAAAAAAAAGTGATTGTGTCCATTAAAAATCGAAATCAGTTGTTTACTTAAATTTATATTTATATAATAGAGATATCCAAAGCACATGCGCTGAAATTATTTTCCAATGGACCCAGCCTGTTTGAAAAATAATGAAAGAAAATGTTTTTAATACTTTTTCAAGACTTGCTACATCGCGAATTAGAACCCCAACAAGTAATTTCATTTTATTTTTGTATGAATTTTGTTCTATTTTTTTCTCTCTTTATATTCTATCAAGTAACGTTTTGGTACAAGTGCAAAAGACTATCCGAGAAAAATAGAAATTAAAAAATGATCTTTTTTGATAAAGGATGGCCCTTAAATGAAATTAAATTGAATGTGAAAATTTTTATTGAAATCCGTCATCAACCAAATTCCATAATTTTTTATTCAAAAAATTACCTGGCCAATTCATTGGGCTTGAATTTTTATTTTAAAAATATTTACATTCCCAAAACTCATAAACTATTGATTTGAGAGTTTTCAGTCATGTTAACTTTTTAGTTGTAAATTAAATCTTCTTTAATAAAAGCAATTGTATAAATTTGTGTACCAGATAGGGTTAGGCAGTAATGGTGAAATTTGTGTGAAGTTAGATATATACAGCTCTGCCGCCCAAATTATTCAATATATATTAAAAAACTCTAATGATGAAAAATTTTAATATTTTTTTTTAAATCTTTGTCTTTTTAAATAATTTTTAGAAATAAAATATTAAAAAAAATTATTTAAAGTATTTTTATATGCAATTTTTGAATTTGAAAATTTTAATTTTGTTTTTGAAACTGTACTTATGTAATCTTCGATATTTTTGATAATTTTTGCTGTTCAATTCGTCATGTCATATTTTCTGGATTAACTTGGAACAAACATTTTCAATTCGTTTTACGTTCCTGGGTGATTTTTATTTAATAATTTTGATATTTTTTTTATTTTTAACTTTTATTCATTCTACATATTTTATGACCGGGTTGATAGTGGTCCTGTGATAATTACTATTTTTTATCGATTTTTGAAAATTTCGAAAAAAATTTATTAGCTATTACTCATTATTAAAACCAGTTCTTGGTATTGAGTTTACTTTTTTACTTATTTTGAATTAAATTTATCGTTAACAGGTGTTTAAAATAAAAAAAAAATAGTAATTATCATAGGACCACTCTCTTAGCCGTTCTCAAAATATGTAGAATGAATAAAAGTTAAAAATTATAAAAAAAATCGAAGACTACTTAAGTATATACAGTTTCAAAAACAAGATTAAAATTTTCAAACTCAAAAATCGCATATAAAATCACTTTAAATAATTTTTTTTATTTTTTTCTAAAAAGTATATAAAAAAAATCAAACATTTCAAAAATAAAACAAATCAAAGATAGCATTATGACAATAAATATATTTCAATTTCCATTTTTTTTTTCGAGAGTCACTCTTCCAATATTTAGAGGTCAAATCAAATATGAATCACTAAAAAAATTCGTGAAAATTCTTACAAAATTCATATTTCGAACTGAATCGAAATGAAATACTAACAAATTTCCATTCTATTAGGTCATTCGATATGTCCGTAAGATGAGACATAGAAGGCGTTACTATAATTTTTTTCCATATGATTTTTTTTAGTACTAACCTTCAAACGATATGTGTATAAATTTGACAGCAATCTGACTATTGATTCGTGAGTTATAGCATTTTGTGTGAAGCAACTTTTGTTATTGAAAAAAAAAACAACTGAATTTCGACTTTTAATAAAGCATTGTTTTTTAATGAAAAAAAAAATACAGTGGAAACCAAACAATGGCTTGATAAACATTATCCGAACTCTGCTCCATCGAAACAAATGGTAGAGAAGTGGATTGCTGAATTTAAACGTGGTCGTACCAGCACAAATGATGCAGAGCGCAGTGAACGCCAAAAAGTGGCTCTTATTTTAGAAAACATAAAAAAATCCACAAATTGGTTATGAACGATCGCAAATTGAAGATGCACGAGCTAGCTGACATTGTAAAGATATCAGATGGTAATGTTTTTACCATTTTACACGAACATTTGGGTATGCGAAAGCTCTGTGTAAAGTGGGTGCCTCCTGAGCTCACAGTCGACCAAAAACAACAACGAATCGATGATTCAGATGAGTGTTTGGCGCTGTTAAACCGCAATAAAATGGAATTCTATCGTCGATATGTGACAATGAATGAGACATGGCTTCACTATTACACACCAGAATCCAAAAGAAGTCCAATGATGAAGTAATCGCTGAAACTGAAACCTATTTTGACGAGAAAGAGAAATCGTACTATAAAAGTGGTATCGAAAAGTTGGAAAATTGCTATACTCGTTGTATGGCCCTCGAAGGGAACTATGTTGAATAATAAAATCGAGTTTTGTCAAAATTTTGTTTTTTTCTTACTTATCCTACGGACTTATTGATTGACCTGATATGGTCAGTCACCTTTAGTAGGTAGATCATGTTTCATTTTTGATCACCGTCATATCTCCCAATGGGTAAAATGATTTTCAAAAAAAAAAAAAAGAAAATTCTCTATCGTGGAGGTATACACTAGTTTATATTAAAAAATAATAATATCCAATAAACACTTACCATATTTGAAGTTTTAATACATATCCAAAAAAATTCCTGTAAAATTCATTGAAAGAATTATATTTTCGATTAGATCGAAAATTTCAGTTGAAAAGATAAATCCATTTTCAACTAAATTGTATATTTTGGAATATATAATCCGGATAATCGAAATAAATTCACACATAAGTGCTGGTAATAAAAAAACATTGAAAATGTTATTCATATCATCAGATAATTTATAAATGTTCGTGTAAATGTCGATTATAATGCGTAAACATTTTCGATGTATAAAATTTTTACTAAGAAATTGATTAATTTGAAAAAGATAACGTGATAAGAGAAATATATAGGTGGTGATTAGAAATAAAGAGTAATTGTAGGTATTGCTTATCCAAACATTTACGAAAAAGTTCAGCAACTGATATGAACCAATGTTCGGTAAATTTTGAAACAATGAGTATATTTGTTCCACTTGTAAGAGAAAGGCGAGAAATGTCAAGAGTTTACAGAAAACAGATAGGGAATGATAATAAGTTTCGACATAGAATGAATTTTCACTTAAATCATAAAATTTTAAATGCAATTGTTTTATTGCCCGGGCTCGATAAATAGTGACATTTAAAAGAGTCCAAATGGCGATCATGTAACCTAAATTCTGTACAAATTGGACCAAATCATTAAGAGTGAATTTTGAAAAATTAAAAAAATTCCAAATGAAAATTGCCTGGGACGCTATTATCAACACAATGCTGTTAAATTTAGAAAAAAGAATCCATTTAGAATGGTCGTCGATTCTCGGGTTTTTGAGATTCACTGAAAGGATCCCGAAGAATTTGCAGGGCAGGAACACAATCCGGGTGGCTTTGACGAAACCCATTGTCGACTACTGGAAGAATTAACGCGAGGACTAAGGAAGTATCGATCATTAAATAATTGATTATTGGACGTTGACT
Source organism: Forficula auricularia (assembly GCA_024734495.1). Classification (NCBI taxonomy): domain Eukaryota; kingdom Metazoa; phylum Arthropoda; class Insecta; order Dermaptera; family Forficulidae; genus Forficula; species Forficula auricularia. The sequence goes on from JALMQS010000058.1 coordinate 2,658,587, forward strand.
ACTTAAAATTATTAATTTAATTTCCTTGAGTGTTAGATAAAATCACCACTTGTGGAGAGTCGGCACAAAAACTGCGTCACACAGGACAGTCGCAGTTCAGTCATACAAAGTGACAATATTCAATATTTAAGGTAATTGTTTCCCGACAATATTAGCAAAAAGTTATGTGCTAGAGTGTATAGAACAGACAATAAGGATTCATAATTCATGAGCCCAAAACTTTTTGCTGTTTATGTACCACTACTAGCCAATCCCGTGCTCGTTTGACAAATCTGGTAATATTGTCCGAGACTGAATATTTTTATATTAGAAATGACAGATAAAATACATTATAAAGGTCGATTTATAAAACAAAATGTTCTTAATAAGCAATTGAAAGCTGTCATAAATAAGCTGATGTGTTCTGATGTGGCCATCCACTTGACTTTACCATACTACCTGGCCCCTCACTCACAATCGTGTAGGGGAGGGCGGTTAGTTTTTGCATTTTTAGACTCCTAGGGGCACACTGATTATGTATACAAACTTTGATTGAGTTTGGTAAATGGCCAAGATTTTTATTTTTTTAACCCCCCCCCATGCATGTTTAGACTTCTGGGGACCCACTGATTATGTATATGTCGTGGCCACATCGTAGAATTGACCATTTCATGAAATGCTCGAGAATTTCATGAAATGTTCACAATTCATGATGTGGCCAACTTAATTTGACCAGATCATTAAATCGTGAACATTTCTTGATTTTGTCATCCACGATTGGCCATATCGTAAAATAGGGTGTCCATAAAATATTTAATAAAAATCCAGAATATGTTACAAACTTGTTTATTGTTCTTTAAGTCAGACAAACATTTAAGTAGGGACTTTAGTAAATATTAAAAGAATCTTAAAATACAACATACCAAATCTAAAATGCCACAATGTAGAAAAAATATTATTTTAATTTAAGTTACCTATTCATTTATATAGGTTCCTAATATTATCCTTACAAAATTAAACATAAATCACGTCAAGTTACATAATTATTTTTAGAAAACAAACAAATATTTGGGGTAAAAGCAAGGCTGAGGGTCTCCTTTTTTAAGCGCCAATTTCGTTGTCAAAAGGGTTCACCCACTCTGCTCACCTCTCCCAGCCCTATCTTAGTTATTGGACAGCTCCCAGAGTGCAGCACTCAACGAATATTGACCCGGGGATTTAAAAATATAATTTGATTCCGTCTAATCGCTTTTTAATTAAAAGTTCAGTAGATCAATAATAATGTAATTATTAATATTATAATAATATAATAAATACTATTAATATCATTTACAATATTTTTATTAAATCAAACCACGTAATAGAACCGAATATCTGCAAACGACTCCGGTTTGGTTAATATATATATTCAGTTCGGCGAACTGAATATATATTAACCGAACCTCCGAAAATTAAGTCCGGACAGGGTGTGTTTTGGACTCCCATTTTTTTCTAATCAAACACACATTGAAAACCGAACCAGCCAATCGTCGGGCGGGGTGTGTTTGGGGCTCTCATTTTTTTCCTAATCAAACACACATTGAAAACCGAACAGCCAATCGTCGGATATAAATAATAGTGAAAAAAGCACCTTGGACTCTTGTATTTCAGTGAAGAAAAAAAATGAGGGCATCTGATTTTCGGTTCAGCCAAAAGTATTGGTGTATAAAAACAGTGTCAATTGAAAAAGTATGTTTAATGAGACTCCTTTTATATGAACTATATATTTTCAAATGAGCGATTTGAATTCCCGCTCTCTTTTATTATAATAGGTCATGAAGTAGCCGCGCGTTTTGTTGACCATATCGACAAACGATTTTCTTATCATTGATCTGGCCAAGGCACATCATGATGTGGCCAATAGACATTGAAAACATTTCATGAAAGGTGACCATTTCATGAAATTCTCGAGCATTTCATGAAATGGTCAATTCTACGATGTGGCCACGACTTATATATTTTTATCTATTGTAGATAAACACAATTAAAGGAAATCTTTGTCTTGATAATTATTTCACCCCGAAATATGCATCCAGCTCACGGAAATCCCTCAGGTTTAATATCTTTTAGGAAATTTTTATTTTTCTTCTTTTTGATAAATTCAACAACTATCACTACCGAAGTATATTATGTATTTACTTTATGTATCTATTACTCACCTCATTTATTATCGACGAAGTAAAATAAGCAAGATATGCCGTAACCAAAGTTAAATTAAATATTGAGAATCCATTGTTAATATAATCAAGTAGATTATGGGATTTAAAATTGTAAATAGAAAAACAGGTATTAACATAATATATCAAAAAGCCGAGCACTAAATGTAAAAGATACAATCCAAAAGTATCGTTAATGATGCACTGTTGGGATCGTAATTGTACGTGCATTTGGATAATTTCACTAGAGAGGGCGTTCGTGTTTTTATTCAAAACAACGAATAACGATTTGAGGGTGAAGAGGTAGGTGAAGAAAAGTAGTATGAAAAGATAGTAGTATGTGTAGGTGAAGTGGAAATAAAAGTAGAAGAAACTGTAATTATAATCTTGGTTATAGCTCAAGAGGTAAAAAAGAGTGATGTATATGATGAGGAACAGAGTGAAGTTAAGCTGACAAAAGAGAGTGACCCTGCGCTGGCAGACGGAGAACATCGGGTTCGAGGAAAACCTGCAGAAGAATAAATGAATGGACTGCAGTTGCTTGGCGTTCTTCCGACACGTGAAGATAATATTGTACAAGCAGAAGGTGAAATTGATGATACTCAAAAACTGAACTAAATTTTCAAGAGTGGGAATAGACATGTGCCTGAGGTAAAATAAAACGGGTAAACAGTAGAAGAGTAGTAGAATGTTGCCGAGATAATTCGAAAAGCGATTGATGTGGAGGATAGGAGCCCATGATGGACCAGTCACGTAATATGGGAAAATCCCAAATAAGCGGTTGGGGAAAAAAGTGAAGCGAGTAGACCTGGCGAAATCCATTTTTGGATTGAAATAGTCACCCCGACACTTCACAGAACAACTACTAAAAGTGTTTGATTGGCTAATGGAATTAAACGAATATAATCGATTGTTTAAACAGCACTTATTATTATATACTGTATTATTATTATCAAAGAGAATGAGCGATTAATCAATTAACTGACGTGTCCAATAAACTAATTATATTAAATTGAAAGTTTTTGCCGAGAGTAGCAGAATTTTTATATATTAAAGGAGACAATAAAAGAGTGTGTCTTCTGCTGGAATTATAAATTTTATTTACTTATAACGAGACTATAGTTTCGAGTGCTTTGCCCTCTTCATCAAGTCTATTACAATGGATTTACAGGAATTAATTTATAAATTATGATCCAGCAGAAGACACACTCTTTTATTGTCTCCTTCAAACTAATTATACTTAAATTGAGGAAAACCAAAAATGTAGTTCAATTGGAAGTCGATTTTTGGAGAGAATTTTTATATCACATTTTTCTTCTTTCCATGTTACGTTTCAATGTTTTTGTTATTCATTTGTTCAATGTAAATTTTTTCCTTTACCATACATGGTATGGTCAAGTATTGTAATAGGGCATGAAAAATGTGCCATTTTATTGAAATTTTCATTCATCAATAATTACTTTAATTAAGAAAAGATCAATTAAGATGAAATTTATCGAGTTCCAGACCTGGTCAGATCGCTTTCTCCTCCTCAAAACTTGTTAATAGAATTTGTTTCATCAAAATCGGTAGAGTCGTTTTCAAAATAGAACCAAGATACAAATATATATATATACAAACAATTTTTGCTCGTTTATTAAGAGTAAAGATAAATGAATGAAGGAGCGAGTGGGAGGCAATGGTTTGTTGTTATACTTGTTCACAATTCTGTTTATTTATACTTAATTCTTGTATTGAATTTTACCTATTCTATATATACAATAAATAAATAACACAGGATTATCCCCAGGATAAAGATTAACCCATTAATTTCAGAAAGTAAAATATAGGGGGATTAAGTTTTAGATCATCCTCTCTTTTTTTATGAAACACATTTCGAGAGGTAACTCCAGGATCTTCCCTAGCATAGGGTCATCTTATTTTTATGAATCTAAGGGTGTTTAGAAATTAAGTTTATGAAACTAAGGGTGTTTAGAAAATTGCAATATCTTTTGTAAAAATATTAGGTTGAGGCTTAAAAAGTTGCCATCCTTTTAGGATTTTTTTTTGCTTATTATTATAGTAAAATAAATACAGGATATCTACAAAATTTCAAATAAGGTGTTTATAAAGGTTTGTGGCGACATGCTAATGACCTTTGAACAACCAGATGCCATCAATAAAGGATTCTCTCACTAATTAAACAAAAAAACCAAACGGACAACAACAACAACAGTTATTTAGTTATTTAATTTACCAAGACGTTTCGTCACTTTATTAAGACTATATCAGTGGCTCATTCAATACAACTCCTTGTCAAAAATCTCCCAACTATAAGTTGCATTCAATGAGGCTATTGCTCCTTCACGCCTGATGACCCCAAACAGTGGCTACCTCCTCAAAGACCCTAACAAGGAAGCCTTTCACAAACAAGCTCTTAAAAGATAGTATTTCTTTTCTCAATGCAATTCACAGGAAGTGCATTTGTCATCATATATCGCCTCGACGTAAGACAGTTAGGGTCAGTTTCATAAAAAAAAAAATAATCCTCGGCTTACTCAACCCTAGGTTGAGAGTGAGCCTGGAATTCCAAACAATATGAATTCCATAAAACAAAATAGGGTCGAGTTAGCTCACCCTGAGTCAAGGGTAGGAAAATAGGTTGGCAACGGCCCTAGATTTTAGTTATTTTTAGAAAAAAAAACAATTATATTAAATTTTTTTTTGTTTTGTATTCATTAAATAAATTGTATTCTTTTATTATTTAAAATCAATCAAATTTTTTTCTATTTAATCATATAAAAATAAAGTGGTAAAAAAGTAAGTATATAGATACAACAAAACTGAGACAAATCATGTAATTTTTAAAATTTGAAATGTATTGAATAATTGAATATTAAATTTTAGATAGAATTGGACCAATCTTCAATTAAAAATAAAAAGAACCCCAAATTTCACTATAGAAGAAGGGAGGCGTTTAGTTTTCTTCGTAAATGAATTTAAAGATGAGTTGAAATATAAACGATCAGATTCTGATGCTAATTTAAAAATAATACAATAAAAAGTTATTAAACTTTCATTTATTTTTTCAAACTTTAACTTAGCCCAATAAATAGAAGGGTTTCAGCTTATATTAATTGCGGGAAAAGATTTTTTTAGGTATGCGAAATCTAAGTTTCCGACCTCGAAAATGTGCGGGACAACTTTTGGTGGCCTAAAAACTTAGAAATTTTCGGACTTTTTCCAGATTCCCGCTTATAACTCGAAAACAGTTCATATTTTGCAAATAACCGTCCTATAGTAAATTAAAGAGGACAAAATTTCGCGTCGATTAAAAAATATGCAAAATTGGCCAGTAGTTCGATTTTTAATGGGGATCCAAAAAAACTGACCTGGGATCACTTTTGAATATCACAAAAACCATCACTTTTTTCGATTTTTCCCATTTTGACCATTGAAGGAGCACATTTTCTATAAATACCACTCTATACATGTTTAAACTAGATTAAATTTGCTGCAATTGAAACAAAGTTTCATCTTAATTGGATAATGGTAGCCCGTGCCGCAATGTGGTTGAAGTTTTAAAAAAAATGCAATTTTTTGCAAAAAATCGCAGTTTTTCCTTCATAAAATGAAAACCACTCATCCTAGAAACTTGATTCTTATCTCATTTTCTAGGAAATTTTGTTACACTTGGACTACTTTTTTGTTAAAAGTCTTAGATTTATAGATATCTATAATTTTCCATGACAGGATATGATCCATTGTTTCATAAAATTTCAGTTTTTCCTTCGTAAAAAAAAAACACTCATCCTAGAAACTTGATTTTTCTCTCATTTTTTAGGAAATTTTATTTACTTGAACAGATACTTGGACCACTTTTTTATCAAACTCTTAGATATTTATTTACGGTGTTAGTCAACCCCCAGAAAGGGGCAATGGGCCACAAAAGGTTGGGAACCACTGATCTAAATCTATTTAAAAATTCGATGCCGGACCACATATTGAAATGACATATTCGAGGACGAAAAACTCGGCGTTTTCGTCTATCAAATGCGACAATTTGTACTAATTCCATAAAGTCTTCATCGTCAGTAAAATTTTCCATTTTTAACCTATGGGAAAATGAAATAATTATTTTTTTTTATTTATTTAAAAAAATATTTAAAATTACTTGTATATGAATTATTATAATAAGTTGAAATTCACGATACGTTTATAATATTTTGATTATAAACACTAACCTATAAAATGTGTTTCTAAAGTCAATGCATAAACACAGAGTTATCCCCAGGATGAAGCTTAACCCATCAAGTTCGGAGAGTTAAAGATAGAGGGGTTAAGTCTGCGATCACCCTATGTTTTTTTATGAAACATATTTCGAGAGCTAATCCCAGGGTCTTCCCTAGCATATGTTCATCTTAGTTTTATGAAACTGGCCCTTAGAGAGTAACACAGCTACCCATTTAGTTACGAGACACACAGTGATAGTGATAGAGACATGGTGGAAGTTACTGGCAGTCGATAATGTCGATTCGAAACCATCTTTGTATTAAATCTGTATATATATGTTTATCTATTGTAGAAGTAAACACAATTAAAGGAAAGCTTTGTATTGATAATTATTTCACCCCGAAATATGCATCCAGCTCACGCAAATCCTCGGGTTTAATATCTTTTAGGAAATTTTTATTTTTCTTCTTTTTGATAAATTCAACAACTATCACTAACGAGAGTATATTATGTATTTACTTTATG